>PVLC010006038.1:0-71986 GCA_004027655.1 Graphiurus murinus
CTAAACTGACCAGGAGATAGGGGGAGGGTGGGTGGGAATTGGGGAAGGGTTAATGAGAAATATGTGCATGGATGTCTTTACCTGTACTAGTTTGTACCCAACAAAAATGTGTAATTAACCCGGTTGTACCCAAAAAATGTATAAAATTCCATGCTAAAAAATTAAAAAAAGAAATAAAAAATTAAAAAAATAAAAAAAATAAAAAATAAAAAAAAAAAATAAAGAATAAAAAATAAAATTAAAAAAAAAAAAAAAAAAAAAGTGGTTGGTTAATATAGTAACCATATCTATCTTCTTTTTTTCCCCCTCAGTTTAGATCATAAGTTAAAGCTCTAAATTGACCAATGCTAGTTCCAATAAGAAAGAAGAATCATTGTAACTTTTACTTCAATTATTTCTTTGATCCTAGAATGGAAAGTTATATTTCTCAAAAAATATTGCAAGTTGAGTAATATAACATTAAACTTTTACAGACACTTGCCTTCAGAGGGAGTTTAATTATCATTAGAAGTGTGTGTATGTGTGTGTGTATGTGATTTTGTATTGCTGTTGTTAGAACACAAAAATGTAGTAACAAGAAAAACATGATGTATACAACTCACTCAACAAATCCTAAGCCAGAATCTGCTATGTCCTGGGCCCTCTGCTGAGCACTGAGAATATAGCAGGGAGCAAATAGATGCAGGCTCCATCCTCTTGGTGCAGAAGGACATTAATCAAGTGAATTTGTATCAGATTATGTAACCAATTTGACTGAGCGGTCTCAACTTGAGTATAAACATGGAACTGTTTTGTTTTTCCAGGAAATGTTTTCAACTCTGCTGTTAACCCTTTGTACTAAGTAGCAGGACCTCTAATATGATCTCAGTTCTAGTCCATAATTTGCTGTCCTTTTCAGCTATTATAACAGAAGGTTTTTGCTTAATTCTCAGTTCTGCTTGTTTTAAAATCTCAATCATTGATTTTCTCAAGGATCCTTTTCCTCCCATGTAACTAGACATACACCTTAAGGGAGTACAGATGGAGTGTGTCTGGATCCTGCACACAACTCCTTTCCTATAGTTTCACTGCTTTGAGGTCCAAACTAGAACATTGAGAGTCAAAGATGTCTGGTTATGGGACTGCCCAGGCAGTGCAGACATTCCCTTCCTCTTGGTAATAATACCTAATGAGGCCATGATAGATACCACAATAGATGTGCTATAGGGCCCAGTGCCCCGGCAGGTTTTGCTTATTTCAAGTAGCATCCCCAGCTTTCATGATCTCTTGAGAGACTCAACCACATCTTCTAGCCAGCAGCCCTGTACCATATTCCTCTGCCCCACACTGGACCAGCAAGTCTGCAACCCAAATCTTGACTATATTCCATGATCCCTAGTCTGATGGGCCAGAGCCATCTTCGTACATCTCTGGAAATACACATTTCCTGTCTGGCCTAGCATTACCCACACTATCTCTTCTGAAACATTGTTACAGATCTGTCCCCTTCTCAGGCAGAAGCAGGTCAACACGCCCAGTGGCACAGAGTACATCCCAGTGGAAAGGGATGTCAGTCTCCAGACACTCATGTTCACTAGCCACTGTCTTGCTCACCACACCCCACTTCCTAGGCTTCAGGAAGAACTGATCAAGCTTACCCCTGCCCGACAAAGAAATGAGAGAAGAAAGGATTTCATGTAGCTGTCTTCAATGGCCACTTGGTACATCAGCTAGTTAGGCAGTTGCCTATACCCCAACGTGACAGATAGCTGAAGCTACCAGGCCTCTGAAATATATGTGAAACGTGTGTGGGAAATACAGCCTGAGCAATCTAAATGCAAAGTGTCTCTTCTACAATATCTACTAAAGCTGAACATACCCTCTGACCTAGCAATTCTACTCCTAGGCTTATACTCAACAAAAATAAGTACATGTATCGAAAGTTACCCTAGTGTTCATCACAGTATTTTTATAATAGCCCCAAATTGGAAATAAATAGTAAAAAATGTAGTAGAATGACTAAATGGTGGTATTTACACAGAGGAATGCTTTGCAACAAAGAAAGGAAGCAAGCTTCTGTTTTGCACAGCTGGATAAATGTCACAGATATAATATTAGGAGAAAGGAGACAGCAGCAAGAAAAAATATATAATTTAGGATGCCATTTATACAGAGTTGAAAAGTAGGCAATGCTAAATGATGGTGCTTGGTGTTGAGATAATGATTGCTCTTGGGGAGGAGGTGTGTATAATGCTGGGAAAATGGGATGCTACTAATGTTCTAGTTTTTGGTCAAAGTGTGTTCATTCAGCTCTAAACTTTTAATCTATGCAGTTTCCTGTAAAGTAGGTGAACCATACTTCATTAGAATGTTTTAAAAAAAAAGACATTATACTTTCTCCTTTTAAAAAAAGTAGTTATTCTATAAAGACTGTACCCAAAGAAGCCAGTTTAACATGTGCAGCTTCTGAAGTTAGTGCTAACAAACTCCAGTGAAGCATAACTTTTTATTTAGAGCAAATTTCTAAATTTTTTTTACTTGTTCCATTTTTTATTCCAAGTGTTCTTTGCATGTACAAGAATGAAGAACCAGCCGGGCGTGGTGGCGCACACTTGTAATCCCAGCATTTGGGAGGCTGAGACCGGAGGATCCGGGTTCGTGGCCAGCCTCAGCTACTTAGTGAGGCCCTCCGCAACTTAGTGACCCTGTTTCAAAATAAAGAATAAAAAATAGGGCTGGGAATGTAGCGCAAAGGTAGAATGCCCCGGAGTTCAATCCCCAGTACTGCAAAAAAAAAAAAAAAGAATGAAGAACCATCAGTGTGTTATCTCCATTAGCAGAAGAACTTCTCAAAGTGTTAAATCCTGCCAGTTTTATATCAAAGTTTTTAGATGCTTCAAAGAAAAAGTCATTTAGATTAAGTCCAATTATAGCTCATTGTTTTCATCTGCAGGGAATCAAGATTGGAAGTTCATTCTGACAAAAGTGGGACAGCTCTAATTATAGTGAATGTGATTTTAAATTCAGTGTTGAATTTCAACACTAGAGAGAGGTTTTCATATATGTGTGTGTGTATGTGTTACTGAGGATTGAACCCAGGAGCAAACTACCTCTCAGTTATACCCCCAGCCCTTTTTATTTATTAGTGTGAAGCAGGGTCTCACTAAGTTGCTGAGACTGGCCTCAAACCTATAATCCTCCTATTTCAGCCTCCTAGTACGGAGATTACAAGTGTGCATCACTACTCCTGGCTTTACTTGGTTTTCCTAGTTGCAACGGTTTTTATTTGATGTGCAAAAGTCTATGATATTTTGTTACAGTTTTAAATAGAGCTAGTTTATAGGTCTGCCAATAGAACACAAACAATATTTTATATAGTTAACAAATAAAATCCAAAAAATATACAATTTTAATTATTTTCTCTCTCAAGCGTCCCAGGTAAGTGATAAGTTAATATAGTTAAAGTAAGTGATATGTTAATATAAGTTCCATTAAGTTTTATGGTCTCCTAGCCATGACAAATAGCTGAATCTGCCAACAAACCCTTCCTTTCATGAGCCAGCCATTGCTGCCCCGCTCCCCTCCCGGCTGCTGCAGACGGAGTCCCTGAGCGCTGCATGCGATGGTGATTGCCTGAGATGAGGTGGCAGGGAGAACACTCCAACTACTCCGGCCTTGCTTATGCTCTTCTCAGCTTAAAAAGTACTCATCCTATTTGGGCAACTAGTCCCTCTTGGGTGGCAGAATAACGAAGGGTAAAGAGGCAGGAAGGAGGTGAGGGTGGAAAGTTCCGTGGCGTGCAACATCTTTCAAAATCCATCTCCACCAAAAAGTTGGAAGTTTATCCTCTAGTCAATAGAAAATCCCTTAAAACTCTACAGGAGTGACAAGATTCCATTTACACTTTCAGGGAAATAATTCTGACAATTGCAAAGCTATACCCCCAGCCCTTTTTTACAATTGCAAAGGATAGATGATGAGGACAAAGATTAGAAGCAAAGAGATCAGTTTGTTTCATTCAGCAGGTATCATTTGTATTTTGGCAAAAACTTTGTGGGGGGGGGCAGTACTGGGAATTGAGCCCAGGGGCATTCTACCTCCAAGCTACACTCCCAACCCTATTTTATTTTAATTTTGAAACAAGGTCTTTCTAGGTTGATGAGAGTCTCATTAGTTGCTTAGGCTATACTCAAAACTGCAATCCTCTTGTCTCAGCCTCCCAAGTACTGTGATTAGAAGCGTGTGCCACCATGCCCAGCCTGGCAAAAAACTTCTTAAGGGATGAATTTTATTTTGGCCGTGATTCTAGGGATTGAACTCAGGGGCATTCTATCTCTGAGATATACTCCCAGTCCAATTTTATTTTTTTATTTTTGAAATAGAGTCTCACTAGGTTGTTTAAGGTCTTACTAAGTTGCTGAGAACAGCCCCAAACCTGCGATCCTCCTGTCTCAGCCTTCCAAGTACTGGGATTTCTGGCATGCACCACCACATCTGGCATTTAAGGGTTGAATTTAAGAGATGTTTGTGAGGTAGAATTAAGAGGATTTGGTAACTACTAAGTATGGGATTAATTGAAGAACAATTGAAAAGCAAATGTAATTTACCTAACATAGGACTCGGCATATGGTAGACATCCAATAAATACTAATTTCCCTACCTCCTAAAAGTATATATGCTTTTCTGCTAGTGTGCTTTCCTGTTATTTGATTACTGGCATAACTATGGTTCTTCTTTTTAAACTAAATAATATATTTTATCTGGGAAAAATGTAAATAACAATAGAAATTGGAACAATTATTTTGGAGAACTTTTGGCAAGATCTTGCAATGTTAAATAAAGATGAATATGTTCAGACCCTAAGATTCTTCAAGCCTAATTAGCTATAACCCCTAATAAAAGTTTGAAACCTGTTAAGTAATGCTAATTAATA
This sequence comes from Graphiurus murinus, assembly GCA_004027655.1. Classification (NCBI taxonomy): domain Eukaryota; kingdom Metazoa; phylum Chordata; class Mammalia; order Rodentia; family Gliridae; genus Graphiurus; species Graphiurus murinus. The sequence goes on from PVLC010006038.1 coordinate 4,913, forward strand.
AATAAGAGGTTAAATAAATATAGGAGGGGTGCACAGGAGGTCTTGTTTATATTTGTGACACTTAATTTCTTTGAAAAGTAACTTAAATTGGGAATAGTGGCTCATTGCTTATAATCCCAACTACTTGGGAGACTGAGGCAGGAGGAGTGGTAGAGCACTTGAGTGAGGCTCTGAGTTAACTCCCAGAGGGGGAAGGGAGAGAAGGGAAGGGGAGGGAAGGAGGAAAAAGAGGGGGAGAAATAATTTAAGCAAGTATGAGAAAATGGGAAAATGTTAGAATTTGATATAGGTGTATACACCAATGTTTATTATAAGATTATTTGTATATGCTTAGAACATTTTGCAATACAAAGAAAATGCAGTAGAATAGTCCTCTAAGCTCCAGAATAATATCACACCTAGTATTTGCTAAAGACTTCAGGACAGAGACAGAGTCACATCTTTAACTCTGAATGCTCTCTATTGAAGCAGCAACCACTTTGGTGCTCTGGAAGGGAGTTCTGAGAAATGAATGCTTGTTTTGGCTTTGAACTTGAGCAACTCAGTGATTGTTTTTGTGACCTTGGGTGATTCATTTTGCTCTGAGCCTCAATTCCTTTACCTCTATAGTAAAATTCCTTTACCTCTACAGAACTAATCAACACAGCTAAAGTGACAGACTGGATCCTACACAGAATCTTAAAAACAATAACAAGGGTAGCAATTTTGTATCACTCGATGCCAGAGACTCTAGTAAGCAATTTAATTTGGATGATTAAATGGAACAATGCATCCAGGTCTTATTATTATCCCTAATGTATACATTAAGAAGTTGAGGATTAAAGACACCATGTAACTTGCAATAATGCACAAATAGGGCAAGGATTTTAGCTCAGATGTATCTGTCACTTTCTGGCTCCAAAGCCTGCACATAGTCTAAACCAGGTCTGATTTATACTCCCTCCTGAGGTTTTGAGTAGGGTACCATATAAATGATTCTGCAAACCAAGATACTTGAAGGAAAAGGTGGCACTATTAATAATTACTCCAAGACTGCCATGAGCAAATGTCACCAAAATTCTGACTCTCTAACAAACAAATTCCAGTGGCCTTTTCAGAGATACCATACAAGGACAGTAGAATTCTAGTAGTTTAAAAAAAAAAAAAAGGATTCATTTTGGTTTCTGATCTATTTCTATTAGCAGCAGAATTCCTAGTCCAGCTGGCAGAAATAGATGGCTTAAATGGTGCCTTCCGATGGTGTCTTTATACCCTGCTGCCGCCCACAGAGCAGAGACACATGGCAGCTGCTCCTGAGTCCTCTGGGGGGCTGTCCCTCATTGCCCTCATCACCTCTGGAACAGAGTTTCTGTTCCTCCCTTGGTGAAGGATGTTTTTAGAAATCTGTCTGCAATGACCAGGATTTACTCCTGAAAGCCTTCAGTTTAAGAATGGAATGATGTTGCCCTCTGGTGTTACCAAGGAAGCAGTGAACAGCTGCACAGAACTGGTCAGGCAAGGGTGAAGGCCAGGAGAAGCAGAGGGCTAGTCCTCACCCGGCAAATGCATTAGCACAGCTTCCTTTTTATCCTTTTGACTATGTTGCAAAGTCCATTCATAGATTTCTGGTTGTTACGGATGCAGAGAGATCAAGTCATTTGTTCAAGGTCACACAGTGAGGAAATGGATTGAAATTCTACCCAAATCTACCCAGCATTAAAATCCCAGGGTCTTTCCTTATATCCTCATGTAAGCCTTATAAAAACTGGACCATAAAACATTCAGAAATTGAACATGAGGATAGGTTGATTTATTCCTTAGAGACTTCACAGTACTTTAAAACGAAGTACATGCACACGTGTGTGTGTGTGTGTGTGTGTGTGTGTGTGTGTGTGTGTGTGTGTAAATGGCAAGAAGTGGGAGACAGTTCCCTGTGGATGTGCTTATGTGATTTGTCTCACTAGTAATGACTTCCTACATCTTTGTAAAAATAAGCTATTCTCTTCACTGACCCTCATTTTTCTCTTGCCGTTGATCTTCCAACCACTTTCTCTGTACTAGTTTTCTTAGTACCTTGAATTACAGTCATGGGTTTACTCTCTGATTCCTCTAGCTACCTGAGAGCTGGGACTGTTTTACTTTTTAAAACTCTTTCACACTGCTCACAGTGCTCCACTTAGGCCCTCCAGGTGTTTGAAGAATTTAGACTGCAACAGATGTCAGCTACTGTCCCTGATAAGATTGTTATTGAAAGAGGTTAATGTCTTCTGACTTGGTAACATCCCCTTGTGTCCTCTTACATCCTATACCAATCATGCTCATGTCTAATCATCGGTGAGGAGGGGGTCTCCAGCTCACATCCACATGCTGTTGAAAGCATATGACAACAAACCATGCTGCTGGGAAGGGGCTGGAAGTATGGCCTCTCTCCACCGCCAAGAGTGGAGGCTGTGGGGCAGTGTCTGTCATGCTTGCTTCTGTCTTCTCTCATCTCCCCATCCCCCTTCCCCATATTTGGTAGTTATTCTGTTCCACTCTAGCACCATCTACCCTCTCATTCAATCGCTCCCTTAAATAGAACCTTTCTGCCTTTTCCTTTCCCTAAATGGCTTTCACTGATCTGGACTCTGGTGTCCTCTGTTTTCAGGGAAAGGTGTCTAACCTCCTTACCTCTAATTCTGCAACAACCCAGCTGTCTTCCCACTGGCCATGTATTAACCCTGTTTAAGCAACTCTTTAAATTCCTGTCACGCTCAGTCAGCAGCATCCTTAGCAGCCGCACCATCTGCTAGGAGTTTAACCCCTGGCTCTCAGGACTTTCATGGTGGAGGTGGATTAGAAACATGCAGTTAGGTCTAAGTCACATCATATCTGAATGCCCCTCCGAAATTCTACTCATTCACCTGGTTAGCAAAGTAAGCTTTGCTACTGAAAAGCCAAAATTCTACTACAGTTATGTTAGTTCCAGTATACAACAGCAAAATATCAGAAACAATATAAATACTTAATATATATGAAATCCAGCCATGTGATAGCACAATCAAAACATTTTGAATGGCTTCATAACATTTTGTGGTTTTGAAATGTATTTATTAGCCTGGAGAAATACTTAAGTTAATCAGGAAAAAAACAGGATATAAAAATGAATTAAAAAATAGTAACCATTTGGATGTATTTTCATCCAACCATTTTTTCTACATATATTTTTTTAAAAACAGAAAAAGAATAGCAGATGGGCATGGTGGTTCAGTACTTGGGAGGCTGAGACAAGAGGATTACAGTTTTGAGGCCAGCCTGAACAACTTAGCAAGATCCTGTTTTGAAATAAGAAATAAGAAGGTCTGGGAGTACAGCTCAGTGTCAAAAAGGTCCTAGGTTCAATTCCCAGTATAGGGGGCGGGGGGAAGGAGGGAAAGACTACTATTAGCTTTAAGAGCATGTTTACATGTTCATAATAGAAACAAATCAATGCCTGTATTATAGCTTTGCTGTAGGTCCAGCATGTTAACAACAAAAACCCGCAGCCAACAGCGGAGATAAGCCATTTATTGCTTCCACCAGTTTCTGGAACTCTATTAACAATTCTTCGGTACCACCACCATAAAACAAATAAACTCTCCCTCTAATGTGTTTCCTTTCTACCCTCTCTTCCCCAGATCATGCCAAGCCCTTATCTTGGCACCTCTCTGTCACAGATAAGGAGAGTAGACAAGTAGAACAGAATAAACATCTTTCCTGTTTCATCTCTTCACCAAGATTCTCCTTCTCTTGTCCCTGAAAAGACATAGGTCACTGTCACTAGAGAAAAGCTGGTGGCCCATGTGTACACTATTCCGTAGGTGTAGGTGACAGTCCTGCCACTGTAGTTTCAGACAGGATCAGGACTCTGCTTAGCAGTTGCCCAATTTGCCATTTCTGAGAAATGAGCAAAATATTATAGTTGCCTTTAAAAACCATAATGTAAGTCACTCGCAGTCTTTTGACACATATGCTCAAAGGATTTTGTATTTCTCTCTCTGGCATTTGTTTTCAGGATGTGCCAAGAGTCACTGAGAGCCCACATGATACAACACTTGTCCCTCCAGACAGCTGAGTATTTCCATGGATAGACATTGGCATCTACTTGGAGAAGTTTCTTTAATGTGTATTTAGACAGCAGGTGTTCAAAACACAGTTTGGTCCTGTAAAAGAATCAGTTCTGTCCCTTCCATTAGGATTCAGAATATAATCAACCAAGGAATAGCCCTAGATAACATTAGAGAAAATAGGAGGGTCAGCATAGGTCCTTAACTAAGCCCATCCCTGTGGCTTGGAACTTGGGGAAAAGCTATAGATTCAGGAGGAACACACAAGGAGAAATATATATTCAACTAATTCCTTGACAATTTTTCCCATTTTATGAGTTCTCATACTTGATTATATATGATTACCTTTATTCTATTATAGTAAACACACACACACACACACACACACACACACACACACACACACACACACCTCCCAACTGTGGATTAAATTCCTGAATATCCACAAATGGAAGAAACTGAACTTGAAAAACTTTACTAAGTTTACTACAGAACTTCTATAAGTTCCTTATAAATAAAATAAAACAAAAACATAATAAATGGACTATCAATGACCTTTGGTACAACTTAATAATAGGTCTATACTTAAAAGAATGGAAAGGCCAGGCGTGGTGGCGCACACTTGTAATCCCAGCATTCCGGAGGCTGAGACCGGAGGATCCAGGTTCGCGGCCAGCCTCAGCTACTTAGTAAGGTACTCCGCAACTTAGTGAGACTTGGTTTCAAATTAAAGAATAAAAAATAGGGCTGGGGGTGTAGCTCGGAGGTAGAATGCCCCTGAGTTCAATCCCCAGTACCGCAAAAAAAAAAAAAAAAAAAAATGGAAAGACAGATATGAGTTATCAAGTACTACTGGTCATTCATTTGTAATATATCTGTATGACCTCTTCTCATAGCTCTTCAAACCTTAGACTAGTCTAAACTGGAATCTTTTATTCAACAGAGGTAAGGAACATAGGAGGAATATGGCTAATGACAGAAGGATTCAGTTAGTTTCCAACATGGTATAATTAGGTTTTCCCAGGAATTTCCTAAGGAGGAATTAGAAATAGAGGACTGAAGACCAAGAGACTAGAGTAGAAAGAGACATCCAGGAGTCACCTAAGGAGGAATGACGGGTGGAATGATGGAAAGGAAAGGACGCAAGTAGGGCCCATACTTGGAATAACCAAATGGTAGTGAAGAGAAGAAAAGGAACAAGACAGAGAAGGAAGAATTGTTTTTCCCAAATCATCTTCAGTTCTTCTGAAGGCTCACAGAAGCCAAGAGAATAGAAATTTTTTAAAAGAAATAGATGCTTATAATGGGTGAGTACAGCAGCAAGGGAGAGGAAGGAGATCAGGGTCTTGCTCTGATGTCCAGTTGTTGACAGACCATCTTGGGTTTCTGGGTTCACTACTCCACTAACATGAGCTTTGGAGGATTTCAACAGTAAGTGAAGAAACAAAGAACAAGAGAGACACCTCCTTTTCCTTCACTGTCACACTTACTTCCCATACTCTTTCAAGATGAGAGAGTAATGGATTAAATGAACTTTCTACAGAATGAAAGAAGTTTATGTTGAGTTGAACTGTTCAATTATGCCAAATAAATGATCCGTCTCATTTTCTCTAGTCCCAGTTTATAAATATATGCATATATTTTTACATACATATTTGATAAACTTTTTGTTATTGCCATATTGTGACTACCTTTCCCTGTCCATAATCTTAGATTATATCTGTATAAGTTTTTCCAATCTACAGGAATACCCTAACCTATTAAAAGAGCCCTGGAGGTAGGCCTATCTCTAAATTCTTCCAGTAATATTATGTATGTGTGTGTGTGTGTGTGTGTGTGTGTGTGTGTGTGTGTGTGTGTGTTACTGGAGGTTGAACCCCAGCCCCTCTTTTTTCATTTTGAAACAGGGTCTCACTAGGTTGCTGAGGATCTCATTACATTGCTGAGTTTGTCCTCAAACTTGCGATCCCCCTGTCTCAGCTTCCCAAGTACTAGGATTACAGATATGCACAACCATTCCTGGCTATCCAGTTATATTTTAATTTTTTGAATAATTTGAATCATTTTTATTAATGAATGTGAACATAAATATCTCTATTAAATGAAAATTTAAGATTCTATAATTTTAAATGGCAGAGTTAGGAGGCCAATTAGTGGTTATTGAGCACATTCACAGAAATCATATTTTCTTCTATAATGTGTCCAGAAGTAATAGCAAGGAAGTCTCCATGTGGCCAACTTTTAAAGAATTCTAATAATTTTAAGAATTTTTCTATTTATTCTATGTGACTTCAAGGTGAGGAAAACTAAGGGTAGCTATTATAGAGAGACTCAAAATTCATTCTCCCATATACCTATTTTCAAATATTGGAAGGGCTTTTATATTCCTAAGTCTTTTTTTTTTTTTTTCTTTTCAGTACTGGAGATTGAACCTAGGGGCATTCTACCTCCATGCTATACCCCCAGTCCTATTTTTTATTCTTTATTTTGAAACAGGGTCTCACTAAGTTTCAGAGGGCCTCACTAAATAGCTGAGGCTGGCCACGAGCCTGGATCCTCCAGTCTCAGCCTCCCAAATACTGGGATTATAAGCATGCACTACCATGTCCAGCTTTTCTACATCTTTTTTTTTTTTTTTTTTTTTTTTTTTTTTTTTTTTTTTTTTTTTTGCGGTACTGGGGATTGAACTTAGGGGCATTCTACCTTCGAGCTACACCCCCAGCCTTGTTTTTTATTCTTTATTTTGAAACAGAGTCTCACTAAGTTGCAGAGTGCCTCACTAGGTAGCTGAGACTGACCGCGAACCCAGATCCTCCGGTCTCAACCTCCCAAATGCTGGGATTACAAGCGTGCGCCACCACGCCCGGCTTTTTCTACATCTTTTTAATGAATTATATATATATATATTGAGGACACCATATGAAAAATGAAAGAAAAAACTGCTCCACACTCCAAAAATGAGGCATTGTAAAAAGTGCCTAGACTTTGGTGTCCCTTACTTGCCCTGTGCATTTCCTAATGACTTTATGCCCTTCCCCACTTTTTTTTTTTCCTTAAAAAAATATGCTGGGTCAGGTGAAGTGGTACATGCCTGTAATCCCAGTACTTGAGAGGCTGAGCAGGAGGGTTGCAGGTTCAAAACCAGCTTCAGCATTGTAATGAGGCTCTCAGTAACCTAGCAAGAGACCCTGTTTCAAAAAAAATAAAAGCCAGACGTGGTGGCGCACGCTTGTAATCCCAGCATTTGGGAGGCTGAGACTGGAGGATCCGGGTTCGAGGCCAGCCTCAGCTACCTAGTGAGGCACTCTGCAACTTAGTGAGACTCTGTTTCAAAATAAAGAATAAAAAATAGGGCTGGGGGTATAGCTTGGAGGTAGAATGCCCCTGAGTTCAATCCCCAGTACCGCAAAATAAATAAATAAATAAATAAATAAATAAATAAATAAATAAATAAATAAATAGAGCTGGGAGTGTAACTCAGAGGTAGAATGCCTCTGGGTTCAATCCCACACACACATGAATATACATATATATATTTCTTTTTCTTTGTAATCCTAGCATTATTTCTGGTAAATCTACCTGTATTTTTTCATATACGGAAAAAATAATTTTAGATACCATCTTATAAGAGGCACGGAATTACTTACTATAGCAAGCTTTTAAATAAAACTCTACCAAAGTACATTTCTTATTCTGAAACCCAAAGAACCCAGGATGCATTTTCCTACTATAAGCTTGGCTTTCTTTACTAGTTTGCAACTATATAGTAGATTACAAACAATCTGTGGAAATGAGATACTAAACATATGAGGAGGAAATAATATGGAGAATCATGCTTTGATATTTATTTCTGCTTAAACTTTAATCTTATTTTTAGTATTTTCACATCAATAAATGTTCTAAAGGGGGGAGGACATAAAGGGAAATTCCAAGAGTCTTTATTAAGTCAAAAAATACTTGTCAGTATTTTTCTTTTTTTTTTTTGTTTTTTGTTTTTTGCTTATGTCCTTAATCATTTGTGGAATAATAATTTACAAAAAGTAAAATAAATTCAGAAAGCCTTGGGTTTATGGGGAGGGAGCTGGGGGAAAGCCCACCAAGTGCCGTGTGCATGCATTTCACCATCACTATGATTTACATTACGATGTGAGACTATAATGCGATAAAAGTGTACAAAAATTTTTAAAAGAAAGTTTGGGATTAGATACTTTATATTCAATATCAAGCTTTTTCAAGAAAACTAAAAGGACTTTAAGTTCTGAATATGTGAATTCTCTACCCTATTAATTTCAGATATTGACCTAATAATGATCCATGAAATTTCTTTCACTTTTCTCCCCAGGGGAAGGAAGAAAGATTTTCTAGAGGGACCGAGAGCATAAGAATGTGCTACTCTCAACCTCCAGATTGGGTTTCTCCCCAACACAACTGGCCAAGCAGTTGTTTCCAAAGAGTATTGAATGCTAGCCACATGACCGGTTTTTCCATTTGGTATGATAATGCCTTCCATCAGAACTAAAGGAATAGCTTCGGTTAATCACCATAAACATCTTACTTTACAAATTCACCATCTACAACCTATGTGAAATGGAATGTTAGATTCAATATGAAGAAGGCATGCCAGTCTCTGGAGTACATCATCTGTGTAATCAATCCCTGGCATTAAATGTGTTCTGAATGCTATACCCAGAGTAATTTTTAAATTTTGTTTTCTGAATTGCTCCTTCCTGATATAGCTCTTGATACCAGGAACAGTTCCAGAAAACTCAACATGGAACGCTAATATTGTGTTGTCTTTTTTTAAATTTATTTTTAGTAGCCTCAGAGGTATCCTACTCTGAACTACCCCTCCAACTCTATTTTATTTTTTATTTTGAAACAGCATCTCACTAAGTTGCTGAGAGTCTCGTTAAATTGCTGAGGTTGGCCTCAAACCTGTGATCCTTCTGTCTCAGCCTCCTAAATACTGGGATTATAGGCATGTGCCACCATGCCTGGCTGTGTTGTCATCTCTTTGAATGCAGCAATTACCTCCTTACAGGCAAGAAATGGGACAATAATTTGTGGCATGCAAGGATATTATAATTATATAAAACCATAAACTGGTTTCTTGAGACAGTACAAGTAGAAGGCAAGACTTTGGTTAAGTGACTGCTACCTTTGACCATTATGGCAGTAATTTTGATTAACAAGGATGAATGATTGCCTAAGATGGATGCTTCTGACTACTCTGAAGAGTAGACATGAACAAAGAGATAAGCCTAAGGCCTTGAACTTTTAGCCTCAAATCAAGCCCACGTCCCATAGCTCTGTAGTCATAGGCCAACAAGGCTGATGACAATCAGGCCCAGGGCTTGATAATACAGGTTGCAAAGTTGTAACTTGTGTTAAGCATATAGTTATATCGAATATTTTATACTAAAATGAGTGCCCTGGATGGATAGGAGTATTACATTTAAGACATGAATAGCAGTATCAGGCAGACAGAGATGAGGCTCTGAACTCCCCAACTCCCCAAACCTTCCTGACTGGCAAAAGCAGCTCTGCTTTTGCTAACTTACCCTGCCTAGAGCAACTGAGTACTTGCAACAACTCTGTATGACTTTACTTGTGTCGGTTGCCTTAGAAGAGGATGCGTAGTCCCCCAGAATCCTTTAGAACCATCCACCATTGTCTCTCTTTTCATAACATGAGTTTGATTGCTACATATCCCAGATGGAAAATGCATGACCTGAGCCAGTATGAGGTAGTAAACAAACCAACGTGCTGGATATTTCATCAATTCATATTGAAAGAAGGCTGGGGAGCATGTATGGGGATATATTCTAAGACTATTCAGAAGGATGAAATAAAAATTGGATCAGGCTGAATTTATTGACATGGGTACACTTACTTGGGATTTAGGATTTAATGTGTCAGTTCAGACTACAGGGGATGCTATTAGTTATCGACTAGCTTGGTAAAATAAGGTCAAAAAGGTCTGAAGTAGAGATAGCAGAGCTTGCTAGGTACAATATACTGTTAGATAGAAACATAATGTGAGCTACATATGCAATTTAAAATTTTCTATCAACACTTTTTTCTTTCTGAAGTACATTATAGTAACTTGATAAATGTATACAATGTGTAATAATCAAGTTAGGATAATAAATATTTTCTTCAACATCCATCATTTTCATGTTAGGAATTTCATACTCTTCTAATCCTTTTGAAATATACAATAGATTATTTTAACCAATAGTTACCCTATTGTGCTATAGAAAAACCACAACTAATTCTTCTTCTCTGTTTTAGTGCCTATTATTGATCTTTTTTCCATTCCCCCCATCTTTGTCCTTCCCAGAATTTAGTGACCATTATTCATTCCATCTTCTAGAGATTGACTTATTAGTTTCTTCAAATAAATGAGAGCATGTAGGAGTTGTCTTTCTGCATTCGACTTATTTCACTTAACACATTGGACTTCCGGGTGCATCTATATTGCTACAAATGGCAGGATTTCATTCTTTATAACTGAATAATATTCCATTGTGTATATATACCACATTTTTTCTTTTTTATATATACCTTTATTGTTGCATTATAGTCTCACATAATGTATATCATAGTGATAGTAATATACATGCACACGGCACTTGGTGGGCTTTCCCCTGATTCCCTCTCCTTTCGCCATACAGGATGTTAAGATTGACATTGGTATTCTCACATACATATGTAATGTCAATGGTAGTAATTCCTTCATTGATCCTCCCTCTTCCTGTCCCCTTCCCCTGGATCACCTCCCTCACTCCACTGGGGTTTCTCCTCCATTATCTAATATCCTTTTTGTGTCCCAATTATTTCCTAGCTTCTACATCTGAGAGAAAACATACAACCCTTCACTTTCTGTGACAGACTAATCTCACTTAACATAATGTTTTCTAAGTCCTTGTGTTTTCTTGCAAATGACATAATTTTGTTCTTTATTCCTAAGTAGAATTCCATTGTATGTATACCCCATAATTTTGTAATCCATTCATCTGTTGATGGACATCTAAGTTGGTTCCATAATTTGGCTATTGTGAATTGTGCTGCTATAAACATAGATATGCATATATTAATATAATATTCTGATTTCAGTCCCTTTGGAAAGATACCCAGGAGTGGTATAGCTGCATACATGGATCCATATGGTGGATCCATTCCCAACTTTCTGAGGAATTGCCACACTGATCTCCATAGTGGCTGCACTAATGTGCAATCCCACCAATAGTGTAGAAGAGTTCCTATTTCCCCACATCCTTGCCAACATTTATTGTTGTTGATTGCCTTCCTTATTGGGGTTAGATGGAATCTCAGTGTAGTTTTGATTTGCATCTCCCTGATTGCTAATGATTTTGAGCATTTTTTTCATGTATTTTTTGGTCTCTTCTTTTGTGAAGTGTCTATTCAGTTCAATTGTCCATTTTTTGATTGGTTTTTTTTTTTTTTTTTTTAGTGTAAAGTCTTTTAAGTTCTTTGTATATTCTAGATAGTAGTCCTCTCAGAGAGATAGCTGGCAAAGATCTTCTCCCATTCTGTAGGCTTTCTCTTTAGACTCTTGATGGTTTCTTCTAATGAGAAAAACTTTAGTTTAATGCCATCTCACTTATTAATTCTTGTTTTAATATCCTGAGCTTTGGGGATCTTGTTGAGGAAGTTTTTACCTGTGCCTGTATGTTGGAGAGTTGGAACTATGCCCTTCTCTAGTAGCTTCACAGTCTCTGGTCTAATTTCCAAGTCTTTGATCCATCTTGAGTTGACTTCTATGCAGGGTAAGAGGTAAGAATTTAGTTCCATTTTTCTATGACTGGATAGCCAGGTTTCCCAACATCATTTGTTTGTCGAAAATCAATTGGCTGTAAGTGTGTAGATTTGTTTCTGTATCTTCTATTTTGTTTTATTGGTCTATTTGTCTGTTTTTGCGCCAATATCGTGCTGTTTTTATTACTACGTCTCTGTAATATAATTTGAAGTCAGGTAATTGTGATGCCTCCTGCATGGTTCTTATTGCGGAGAATTGTTTTGGCTATTCTGAGTCTTTTGTTTCTCCCTATGAGATTTAGGACAGATTTCTCTAGGTCTGTGAAGAATGACATTGGTATTTTGATAAGGATTGCATTGACTCTGTAGATGACTTTTGGTGGAATGGCCATTTTGATAATATTTATTCTGCCTATCCAAGAGCAAGGGAGATCTTTCCATCTTCTAAGATCTTCTTTTCTTTTAGTGTTTTATAATTTTCATTGTTGAGGTATTTACCTCCTTGGTTAGGTTTATTCCTAGGTATTTTATTGGTTTTGAGGTTATTGTGAATGGAATTGTTTTCTGTATTTCCTCTCAGTGGATTCATGGTTGGCATATAGAAAGCTACTAATTTTTTTTTTTTAGGTTGATTTTGTATTCTGCTACTTTGCTGAATTTGTTAATCAGCTCTAGTAGTCTTTTGGTTGAATTTTTTGGGTCTTCTAAATATAGGATCATGTCATCTGCAAATAAAGATAATTTTAATTCTTCTTCTCCCATCTGAATTCCTTTGATATTCTTCTCTTATTGCTTTGACAAGAGTCTCAAGGTCTATACTGAACAGGAGCGGTGATAGTGGGAATCCTTGTCTTGTTCCTGATTTTAAAGGGAATTCTCACATTTTTTCCCCATTTAATATGATTTTTGGCTTTGGGTTTATTGTATATTGCCTTAATGATATTGAGGTATGTTCCTTCTATTCCCATTTTCTGCAGTGTTTTTAACATGAATGAGTGTTGGATTTTGTCAAATGCTTTTTCAGCATCTATTGAGATGATTTTGATGATATGATTTTTATCCTTAGTTGTATTTATGTGGTGAATAACATGTATTGATTTGCATATGTTGACCAGCCTTGTATTCCTGGGATGAAATGCAACTTGGTCATGGTGTACAATTTTCTTGATGTAGTTTTAAATGTGCATAGCTAGTATTTTGTTTAGAATTTTTGCATCTATGTTCATCAATGATATTGGTCTGTAATTTTCTTTTCTTGAGGTATATTTATTTGGTTTTGGTATTAAGGTGATACTGGCCTCATAGGAGGAGTTTGGAAGAATTCCATTTCTTTCAATTTCATGGAATAACTTGTAAAGTATTGGGTTTAGTTCTTTTGAAAAGGTTTTGTAGAATCAGCTGGGAATCCAATTGGACCTGGGATTTTCTTTGATGGCAGGCTTTTGCTGTTTCTATGTCTTTGCTTGTTATTGGTCAGTTTAGATTTTCTATATCTTCTTTGTTCAATTTAGGTAGGTTATATGTATCTAGAAATCTGTTGATTTCTTCCATCTTTTCCAGTTTATTGGAATATAAATTTTAAAAATAGGTTCTGATGATCCTTTGGATTTCCCCTATGGTGATGTCTGCCTTGGATGTCTGTGGTAATGTCTCCTTTTTCATTTCTGATTTTAATAATTTGGGTTATTCTCTTTTAGTTAGGTTGGCTAAGGGTTTGTCAATCTTGTTAATCTTTTTTTTAAAAAAACTAGCTTCTTGTTTTGTTGATCCTTTGTATTGTTTTTTATTCTCTAATTTATTTCTGCTCTGATTTTAGTTATCTCCTACTTTCTACTGGCTTTGAGATTAGACTGTTCTTATTTTTCTATGTCCTTGAGGTATGTCATTAGGCTGTTTATTTTGTGACTTTCTCTTTTTCCTTTATGGGCACTCAGTGCTATAAATTTTCCTCTTAATACCTCCTTCAAAGTGCCATAAAGATTTTGGTAAATCATGTATTTTTATTTAATTTTAGAAATTTTTATTTCTCCCCTTCTTTTCTGATCCAGTCCTCATTTAAGAGTATATCATTCGGTCTCCATGTATTTATGTAATTTTTTTTTTTTTTGGTCTTCCTGTTGATTCCCATTTTCATTCCATTATGATCTGAGAAGATGCAGGGAATTATATTACTTTTTTTTAATTTGCTGGTGCTTGATCTGTGGCCTAGGATGTGGTCTATTTTATAGAAGGGTCCATGAACAGCTGAGAAGAACTTATATTCAGTTGTTGCTGATTGAAATATTCTGTATATGACTATTAGGTCCATTTGGTTTATAGTGTTCTTTAGATCAGAAGAATCTTTACTCAACTTTTGCCAGGAATATCAATATAGCAGTGTGAGTTGTGTGTTAAAATCTCCCAATATTATTGTATTCGAGTCTTTTTGAGACTTGATATTCTGAAGACTTTGTTTTACAAAAGTGGGTGCATCTACATTGGGGCAAATGTTTACTATCAATGTATCTTCTTGTTGGATTATTCCTTTTATTAATAAGAAGTGACTTGCTTTGTCTCTTCTGATATGTTTTAGCTTAAAGTCAGTTTTATCAGATATGACAGCCAGCCATGCTGGTGATCCCTGGAGACCCTGCAAGGGCTTGACAAACGGCAATTCTAGTTCCTTCCTGCCCGAATGTCCCTAGGGGCTATCTTTGAATTCATCTTTCTGTTGTGTCCAACAGTAGCCCCCACCCCCACCTCCACAGAGATGATTTGCAATGCAATAGACTTGACGAGTCTATTCCTTCCCTCGTAAGTCTCTGTGGCCCGGAAGCATGGTTTCCTGTTGGGATGGCTGGTTAACCCACGGTCTTGATGAGCACTGCTCTTGGTCCCTGCAGGCAGAGGTGAGTTTAGCTGCAGCTGCAGGATATAGCTGGACTGTCTGGTAGTAGGGTCTTTGTCTAGCATGGAGAGAAGAGTCAACTGTTATTGAAGATGGTCTATAGTCACTGGCTTCACAAGTGTCTACTGCTGCTTTGCTTGCTCTGAGAGTTGCAATGCCAGCAGCCACCACCTGGCATGGCCTGGCCAAGATGGTGCTGCCACCACCCCTCTCTGCTCACCAGGTGAGATGGGTGGAGCTCTTTATACTCTTCTGCCTCTGATTCCACCATGTTTCATTGTTATGTTTTTTAATGCTTTTCTTCCCTTGTCAAGAGGTGGTCTTCCAGGTGGTTGAGTTCTAATTCTCAAAGCAACTGAAACATGCTGTCCCCCTCTATGCCACCATCTTTAATCCTGAAAGCCTCTATACTTTAAATGGTATGTTCCTGTGTCTTTCTTTTTGTTATTACAAAACAGGCTTTCAATATAAAAAGTAATTGTTAGCAGATAGAGATAAGAGATGCTGAGACTTATCCAAGGACACAGATGACAGTACAGGCTTTAAACATTAATAGTAAAAATGAACAAAGAGCAATGCAGTCTTCTACCATGCTACCCCCTGACCTTGCTAATTGACACATTTTGATCAGTGATATCAGACTTGTCTTTCCTTGTGAGAATGAACACAGAAGGCTAAGAAAAAAGGCTTATATAGCAGAGATAAATGGTGGGCCAGTATCCACTTCTAGTGGGGGAAATAAGACTATTGGCTAGCAGAATAGGAGGGATAACATAATGAATTCCTACAAAAAGACTGAGATTTCAAAGGCAAATAGTGTTTTACTACTGAGACACTCCATTATGTCTCTCTTCTCTGTGATGCTTTTTCTTGCTCTGCCCCTACCCTCTTCTCTAATAATAAAACCTGTTTAAACTTGTAGCAGTTCTAGCTTTTTTTTTTTTTTCTAAATTAGCTGAGAACCAGAACCCATGGTGACATCATCCCAAACTATAACAGACCGCATGAGTTCTAAACATTCCAGCTGACAAAGGCAGCACATGCCTGGTGACATAGTGGGGGCTATACAGTCCCTAGCCTGCTCAGTTGGTCACACAGAAGGGGACAGTCAGTCACACAGAAGGGGACACACTGCTCAGTCAGTCACACAAAAAGGGACATGCTGACCCTTGGGGATCCATTCTCCTTCCCCCTCTCCAGACCCAGTGCTCCACCAGAAATGGCTTGGGTCAGTCAGGTTCCTAGGTGCAGTACAGAGCCCTGCCCCTCTCACCCAGCAGGTCTCAGCCAAAGCAAGGCTGAAAGGGGGCAGTGAAGAGCTTCCCTGTCTCTGATGTGTTCTTGCCTCCAATCCAGAGGCCTCTCCCTCCCCTTGACCGAGTACCAGTGTCTATCCACCTTCAGCTGTGCTGAGAACAGCCCCACCTACCCCAACTGCAGGGAGAACAGTCCTTTCAGTCCAAATCTAAAATTGCCTCCTTTAAAAGATTGAGAGAAAGATTCAAGATGGCATCTGAGTGAAATACCTCTCCTCAGGCACTGTGAGCTTGAATCAAATCTGCCATAAAAGCAGCTTCTTGACGGAAGGAAAAAAGCAACAAAAAAGCAAAATTTGAACTACAACTAAAGAGACTCCAGAAAGCCAACCAGGGAGAGCTAAGGAGCCTGATTCCGCTGTAGCAGCACAAGCTGCAGAGCCCCAGTGACCGGCCCGACACGGGGGTCCACTAACAGCACTGCAGACCCAGCGACCAGATGTGGAGTAAGTGACTCCAGAACTCCACATCCTAACCAGGCGGCATATCCCCGCACCTTCCACAGTGACCGGAACACATGGGACGACCAGTGTAAGCCCCCGCAGGACCACCCCAGCTCACCTCTCCTCTCCCCTCCAGAGCCAGAACGGTGATCAACTGCTCCGCAGAGCTTGAATCAAAACTGTCACAAAAGCAGTTTTTTGATGGAAGGAAAGAAAAGTGAAGCAGAAAAAAAAAATACTGAATAATGCAACAAAAGCAGCTGAACAGAACCCAGGAAGAACAAAGGAGCCAACGCGCGCCCACGGCAGTGGTGTACTCCACAAACCGGCGACCACCATCTTGCCAGCCACCATCTTGCCTGCTGCCCAGAGTGGGGTCTATTAGCACCAAGATCCCCAATGACCTCCTGCGCCCCCGGTGACCAGAGGTGGAGTAAGTGACTACGGAACTCCACACCCTAATCAGGCAGCATATTCCTACGAGATCAACAGTGATCAAGAACACCTGGGACAACCATCTTAAGCCTGTGGTGAGGAAACCCAGCTCACCCCTCTCACCGGAGACAGAGTAGCAGGGATCTGTAAGTTGGATTGCACCACTGGGGTGCAGGGGCCCCTATACAAAGGACAGACTCAGTTACCCACCCTTCTAGTGATTGGATAGGAGCAGAACTGCGGGAGGGACCCAGTACACACACAACATAGAGAACTTGCAGGCACCCTGGTAATGCCCGGCATTTAGATTGCACTCCTGCCACCAGTGAAGGCAGA
Organism: Graphiurus murinus; assembly: GCA_004027655.1. NCBI lineage: Eukaryota > Metazoa > Chordata > Mammalia > Rodentia > Gliridae > Graphiurus > Graphiurus murinus. The sequence continues at coordinate 22,176 of PVLC010006038.1, forward strand.
GAGAGAGACGCAGACAGGCCCTTTGGAGAGCTCAGAGACACAAGCCTGCAGCAGCAGAGACATCAGCGGAACCCCCTGCCTGTACTGACAGAGCAAATAAAAATGCCAGAGACACACTCGAAAACTTAAGCTCTATTCTGATGAACTAGCAGGGTTTTTGTTTTTGTTTCTTGTTGTTACTTTTTGGTTTGGGGGTTTTTCTTTTTCTTTCTTTTTTTTTTGGTGTTATGTTTTACCTGTTTTAACTCTATTTTTGTTTTGTATTGCCTTGATTTATTTATGTTTGTTTGGATGATTGGTTGTTTTGTTATTTCTTGCTTAGTTTTTTGAATCTCCTCCTTATCCCTTTTACAAGCTTCCCTCCCTCTCTCCCAACTATATTCTTCTCCTCAACACTTTTCGTCCTCTCTTTTCTTTTTCCTTTTTACCCTGTCTCATATCAAGACCATCTCATACTAACACACTCAAAACTCTACATTGACTACCAGAATCCCCTGACATATCTACCATCTCTAATCTTTACAATATATCACCTCAACACACTCAACCTCTTATTCTGCTGGACCATACCCTCTACTTTACCCTATTCTTACATTCATCACTGTGACTTCTCACCCAACCCTTACCACTGAACACAACCTGTCCCTGTATATACCAGCAGATACCTCTAAACCCCCACTGCAGAGATTGAACAAGAAAACTTGCAAGAGCAGCAAAGATATAAATTTAACAACAGGGGAACCATGGGAAGAAAAAATAGCAAAGAAACAATGTGCCACAACAACCTCTCAATAACAGATCTCACCAACCCAGAATTGCAGAGATTACCAGGAGAACAATTCAGATCTTTAATACTAGAAACAATACAGGATTTTCAGAAAGAATGTAGGGAGAGTTGGAAAGAAATAAAGGAACAAATAAAGAATCTGACACCCTGAACAGGAATCAAAGAGAAGCCTTGAAGGAAGTGAAGGATGTGAAAGATGCAATAACTGAAATGAAGACATCAATACAAACTATAAACAGTAGCTTAGACCACATGGAAAATAGAATATCACTCTTAGAAGATGACCATTCCAAAAATGAATCCATGGTACACAATTTAGAAAAAAAAAAAATTCGACAGTATGAATTGGACATCGATGAGATCTGGGCCAATTTTAAAAGAGCTAACATAAGAATAATAGGCATAGAAGAGGGATTAGAAGTTGAAACTTATGTAATAAGCATTCTTTTCAAAGAAGTAATATCAGAGAATTTTCCAAACATAGAAGGAGAAGTTGACACACAGATACAGGAAACATACAGAACTCTCTCAAGACAAGACCAAAGAAGAGGTTCACCATGCCACATAATAGTTGACTAATGTAGAGGCTAAGAAGAGAATTCAAAAGGCAACAAAAGTAAAAGGTCAAGTGACATTTAGAAGCAAACCAATTAGAATCACTCCAGACCTCCCAAATCAAGTCATGAAAGCCAGGAGGAGCTAGAGTAACATATTCCAAACTCTGAAAGAAAATAACTTGCAGTCAAGATTCTCATACCCAGTGAAACTCTCTCTCAAAATTGACGGGGATATAAAAACCTTCCATGACAAACAGAAACTGAAAGAATTTATGTGTTCCAAACCAGCACTAGAAAAACTACTCAAAGAGATCAACTACAAAGAAAAACAAGTAAACGTTAAAACCAGAGAAACAATAATTTCCAGGAAGCAAACAACTAAGCAAAGAAGAATAAACACCACTGAAAAAAGAAGTCAAAACTCAAAATGTTAGGAATTAAAAATCATCCCTTAATAATCACACTGAATATTAATGGTCTCAACTCCCCAATAAAAAGGCACAAGGTGGAAAAAATGGATTAAAACCCAGAATCCATCTATATGCTGCTTGCAAGAAACACACCTTACAAGCAAAGATTCCCACAAACTAAAGGTGAAGGGCTGGAGTAAGGTAATCCATGCCAATGGAACTCGAAGACAAGCAGGAATAGCAACATGATATCGGATAAATTAGACTTCAAGCCTAAGCTTATCAGAAGAGACAAAGCAGGTCATTTTTTACTAGTAAAAGGAACAATCCAGCAAGAGGAATAACAATTATCAACATCTATGCCCCAAACATAGGTGTAGCCACTTTCATAAAACAAACTCTGTATGATATAAAGACACACATAGATCCCAATACATTAATACTGGGAGACTTCAATACTCCTCTCACATCTCTAGACCGATCTTCTAAACAAAAGGTCAGTAGAGACGCCTCAGAACTAAAGAATACCATAAACCAAATGAACCTATTAGACACATATAGACTCTTTCACCCAACTACAGCTGAATTCACATTTTTTCAGCTGCACATGGAACTTTCTCCAAAATAGACCACATTCTGGGCCACAAAGTGAGAACTGGCAAATTCCAAAAATGCAACATAATTCCTTGCATCTTTTCAGACCACAATGGAGTGAAACTAGAAATCAACTCTAAGAAGACCCAGAGTAACCATGTAAACACATGGATATTGAACACCACATTGCTAAATGAGGATTGGGTCATAGAAGAAGTAAGGGGAGAAATTAAAAAATTCCTAGAAACCAATGAAAACAGAGACACAACATATCAAAACCTCTGGGATACTTTGAAAGCAGTACTAAGAGGAAAATTTATAGTACTGAGTGCCCACATAAGAAGAACAGAAAATCACCAAATAAATAACCTAATGACACAGCTCAAAGCCCTTGAAAAACAAGAACAGTCTAACCCGAAAGCTAGTAGAAGACAGGACATTATGAAAATCAGAGCAGAAATTAATGAAGTAGAGAATAAAAAGATAATACAGAAAATCAACAAAACCAAAAGCTAGTTTCATGAAAAAATAAACCATTGGCCAACCTAACCAAAAGAAAGAGAGAATCAACCCAAATTACCAAAATAAGAGATGAAAAAGGTGATATTACCACCGACAGTATGGAAATACAGAGGATCATCAGAAACTATTTTGAAAAACTATACTCCAATAAAATGGAAAATCTAGAAGAAATTGACAATTGTCTAGACACATATAATCTTCCTAAATTGAGTCAAAAAGATATAGAAAACTTAAACTGACCAATAGCAATCAAAGAGATAGAAAAAGCAATAAGGAGTTTAACATCAAACAAAAGCCCAGGGCCAGATGGTTTTCCAAGTGAATTTTATAAAACATTTGTAGAAGAGCTAATCCCAACTCCTCAAACTATTCCCTGAAATAGAAAGAAACGGGACCCTCCCAAACACATTCTATGAAGCCAACATCACATTAATACTAAAGCCAAATAAAGACAGCTCAAGAAAAGAAAACTATAGGCCTATATCATTGATGAATTTAGATGCAAAACGGCTGAACAAAATACTAGCAATGCGCATTCAAAACCACATCAAGAAAATTATACACCATGACCAAGTCAGGTTCATCCCAGGGATGTAAGACTGGTTCAACAGACAAAAAACAATCCATGTAGTTCAACACATAAACAGAATCAAAAACAAAAATCACATGATCATCTCAATTGATACTGAAAAAGCATTTGACAAGATCCAACACCCATTCATGTTAAAAGCACTTCAGAGAATCGGAATAGAAGGAACATACCTCAACATCATAAAGGCAATATACAATAGGCTCACAGCCAACATCATATTAAATGGAGAAAAACTGCAAGAGTTCCCCCCAAAACAGGAACAAGACAAGGATGTCCATTACCACCTCTTCTGTTCAATATAGTACTTGAGACTCTAGCCAGAGCAATAAGGCAAGAGAAGGAAATCAAAGGGGTAAAAATAGGGACTAAACTAAAATAGGGGTAAAATAGGGGTAAAAATAGGGAACTAAAACTATCCCTTTTTGCAGATGACATGATACTATACTTAGAAAACCCAGCAAACTCAACCAAAAAAGTTATAGAACTGATCAACAAATTCAGCAAAATGTCTGGATACAAAATCAATCTTCAAAAATCAGAAGCTTTTCTGTATGCCAACCATAAACCCACTGAAAAAGAAATCCAGAAAACAATTCCACTCACAGTAGCATCCCCCCAAATAAAATACTTAGGGATAAACCTAACCAAAGAGGCGAAAGACCTCTATAAAGAAAACTATAAAAAGTTAAAAAAAAGAAATTGATGAAGACCTTAGAAGATGCAAGGATCTACCATGCTCTTGGATAGGCAGAATAAATATCATCAAAATGGCCATCCTCCCAAAAGTGATCTACAGATTCAATGCAATACCCATGAAATTACCAAGGTCACTTGTGACAGACATAGAAAAATCTGTCCTTAAATTCATTTGGAAAAACAAAAAGCCCAGGAGAGCCAAAGTAGTTCTTAGCAACAAGAACCATGCAGGAGGTATCACAATACCTGACCTCAAACTCTACTACAAAGCCACAGCAATAAAAACAGCATGGTATTGGCATAAAAACAGACACATAGACCAATGGAGCAGAATAGAAGACTCAGAAACAGACCTACATGCTTACAGTCAATTGATTTTTGACAAAGGAGCCAAAAATATACACTGGAAAAAAAGATAGCCTCTTTAACAAATGGTGTTGGCAAAACTGGTTAACCATATGCAGGAAAATGGAAATAAACCCCACTTTCTCACCCTGCACAAGAGTCAACTCCTTGTGGATCAAAGACCTGGAAGTAAGGCCAGAGACCTTGCAGCTACGTGAAGAGGGCATAGGACCAACACTTCAACACATAGGCACAGGTAAAACCTTTCTCAACAAGACCCCACAAGCACAAGCAACTCAAAGGAAGATCAATACATGGGATTGCATTAAACTAAAGAGCTTCTGCAAAGCAAAGGAAACTATCAAGAACCTCAACAGAGAGCCCACAGAGTGGGAGAAAATTTTTGTCAGCTACTATTCTGATAGAGGTCTAATATCTAGGATATAGAGAACTCAAGAAAATCACAGCTAAGAAAACAAACAACCCAATCAAAAAAATGGACAAAGGATCTAAATAGACATTTCACAAAAGAAGAAATACAAATGGCCAATAAATGTATGAGGAAATGTTCCACATCTGTAGCAATCAGAGAGATGCAAATCAAAACTACCTTGAGATTTCACCTAACTCCAGTCAGAATGGCAAACATAAAAAAACACAAACAACAACAAATGCTGGCAAGGGTGTGGAGAAGTGGGAACCCTAATACATTGTTGGTGGGATTGCAAATTAGTGCAACCACTTTGGAAAACAGTATGGAGGATCCTCAAATGAATGGGAAGGAACCTACCATATGATCCAGCAATACCACTTCTGGGTATCTACCCAAAAGAATGGAAACCAAACTATCAGACCCACGCATGTGTATCAATGTTTATAGCTGCACAATTCACAATAGCCAAATATGGAAACAGCCAAGATGTCCATCGACAGATGAATGGATTACAAAACGATGGGATATGTACACAATGGAATCTTACTCAGCCATAAAGAAGAACAAAATCATGTTATTTGCAGGGAAATGAATGGGACTGGAAAACATTATGTTAAGTGAGATTAGTCAGTCACAAAGAGTAAAAAAGCATATGTTCTCCCTAATATGCAGATGCTAGGGAGAAGATGGGGCATAAGAGGGACTCCAGATGAAAAAGGAGAAACCCTTGATAAGCACAGAAGTTGACTTAACTGAAGGGGATGGATGGGGGTGGGGGACACCCTAATGCACATGATGTACTTCCACAAGTATATCAAGGTCAATCACTAAACTGACCTTGAGAAGGAGGGAATGGGGTGGGAACTGGGGAAGAGGTTAAATGAGAAATGTGTGCATATATGCCTTTATCAGCTTGTACCTAACAAAGATGTATGATTACAATGCACCAATTATTATATAAAAATAATAAAAAAAAAAATAAAAATAAAACTGCCTCCTAGAGTCAATACTAACAAATACCACCATTGGCACAGCCTGTCCACAGCTGCAAGTCAGAGCCAGAGATCTGATTTAGGCCAGAGAGTGTCCCCTAGAGGTAGCATGGGGAGAAACAAGAGCTGAACCCCAGACTCAGGGGCACCTCAGACCAGAAAGTGCTAACAGGCTCTCCTTGCAAAACTTTTTTAAAATCCCCAATAAAAAAGGACTGGTTGAAGAAGCAGAAGACTTGTCTGACTTCTCCCCAACCACCCCATATATCTAATAACTGTACTACTAATTTCCTCTAAAAATTATCATTATCAATTATAATTTTGAGAATTATAATCAGCAGTATTTTTCCATGGCAAAAACATGAAACAAATAGTGTTCACTACAAGTACAAGTAGTGTTCACTACAAGTGATGCCCAAACAGGAACTGAGCCCCAAGAATTTTGGTGAGTAAAAGGGTTAAAGAAGAAAATGCTTTTAGATAGAAAGTGATTTTATGTGGCAATATTTTCATTCTGAGTAATTGATTTATTCCATAGGGAAAGAGAAAGATGAGAACAAAAATCAAAAGTTTAAGCAATTTGCAGAGGGTTTGAGAAAGCTGCAAATGATTTGTAAAAGATAAGACTTAAATTTTTTATATGAAGCCGGGCGTGGTGGCGCATGCTTCTAATCCCAGTATTTGGGAGGCTGAGACTGGAGGATTGGGGTTCATGGCCAGCCTCAGCTACCTAGTGAGGTACTCCGCAACTTAGTGAGACCCTATTTCAAAATAAAGAATAAAAAATAAAGTTGGGGGTATAGCTCAGAGGTAGAATGCCCCTGAGTTCAATCCCCAGTACTGAAAAAAAAATTATATGTATAATAAATTGGTTAAAATTAAGAAAAATTATTTAAAGTGTTGTTTTTTTTGGTGGGGAGATACTGGGGATTGAACCCAGGGACATTCTATCTCTGAGCTACACCCCTAGTCCCATTTTGTATTCTTTATTTTTGAAACAAGGTCTCACTAAGTTGTGGAGGACCTCGCTAGCTGAGGCTGGCTACGAACCTGTGATCCTCCTGTCTCAGCCTCCCAAGTACTGGGATTACAAGCATGTGCCACCAAGCCCAGCTATTTAAAGGGTTTTCTAAAAATCCCATTTAATACTTTGATTCTATGTTTAAAATAATTAGTTTTTTTTAAAAGATATTGATCTATTTTGGTAAAATTTTACAAAATATTAGCCTACAAGCAAAGATATTTTTTACATTTTATTAAGGCAGTTTTCTGTATTTTCTTAAAATAATTTCTTCTTGCTCTAGGTAATAACTTACTAAAAACTAGCTTAGACAAAGATTTTGCATCTTTATTGAGACAATCTCTTGGCTAGACCTCTGGTCACATTTTAGCAAAATCAGAGTTTAAATGTCTGTATTTTATAGCCTGCTAAAATGTTACAGATTGGGAGATCCTGTGTTATTTCTCTGCCCCTTTTACACAGGAGAGGGGATCAAAGTAACGGAAATCTACAAGTAAAATTCTAGTCCATTCCAGTTGACCCCATCTACTAAGGTCTAGCCAGCTATCTAACAAAAATAAACTAGTATTTTGAGTTAATATAGATTTGACAGTCTATATATCTGTGACTATAGATTTATATACATCTGAAGGCTACATATGCAATGCATCTGAAATTTACCTAAATATTTCATAAAAGCTTATATAACAATAGATATATAGGTTTTATATACATACAAGGTAACCAATAAGTGATCTCTCTGTATAATACATTATATCTGATCTTTAGTATCATTCAAAAATCCATCATTTAAGACCTGATTTATATGTTTGTTTTGACTAAATAAATGTCTTATTGTATAAGGGAGATACAACCATCTATCAGGTAATGAGTTCATTTCTGATTATTAATATTGTTCTCTAATATTATAAAAGATCTAGAGCTATTCTTTAATTTTTTTGTAAGTGCTGTTAACCTACATGAAGCTATAATTATCTTACTGATCAGTAAGTTTTAAATTTCACTCCAATAATAAGGGTTATTAGTATAACACAACTGCAATGTTAATTGATATTAGTTAAATGTATTTGTATTTCCTATATCTCTTCCAATATCCAAAACCTAAAAAGATATCATCTAAAGAAATTGTTAGTAATAAAATGCTTTTTAAAAGATTTATATTTACATATAACTAATTGTGTTATGATCATTTTTAATCAAAGATAACTAAAAGTACTCAAACATTTGGCATTCCAAATCATGCCACTCTAATTAAAAAATTGGGTATTAATAATTATATATGAAAAGTCAAATTTAAATAAATTTGTTTATATCAAATATCAAAACTATTATATAAACTAGATTTGTTTTTGTCCCTAATAGTTTTATTTTATATTTTCCTTATGTTTGTAATTGTTGTCTATTAACATTACAAATACACAACTTTTAACATAATATAAATAATACTTTAACAGCCATTAACTAAAAAGAAACTATATTAGCCCCAATTGAAAAATCTCTTCTAAAACAAAAAAACAATATATAGCTATACTTTCTCTAAAGATTCTCTTACTACTCAACTTATTTTTCTTTCAAATTGGTGATGATTCTATTAGAGTGTCAGAGGTATGCAATGAAAACTCATTCATCAACTCAGTCTGTTCCTCAGATCTTCTGAAAAGATCCCTTGGATGGGAAAAGTAAAAGTCCCTCTTCATTAATGACTCTTGGAAGAGAATATGCTTGTGCAAAAAAATGTTTGTGTTTGGATTCCAGATGAAAATTTGAGACCATATTAAACAGGAAACTCGGGAGATGACTGACGGAATCAAAAAGCTAAAGTTACCCTCTTTTGGGGGCGATAATCACTCAATCTGAGTCTTCTCTGTGAACTCAGCCACCAAAAACAGTACCACCTCCTATAGTAAGCCCCCATAGGAGGTTCTAGCTCCTGATTGGTAAACTTGGTTTCTTGGATTGATAACCCCATCTCTTCACAATGTCATGTATTGAGTAAAAGGTTGAATGGCTTTGGGATGTTGCTAATATCTGGTTTGCCTCTTCATTTACTGTTTGACTCCATAATTCCCTCGCCTACCTGATTCCCTGTATTAATCTTGATTCAAATAGAGTAGCTTGTTTTTTCCAAATAACCTGGACTAATGCAATCCCTTACAATAGACACTTCTAAACCTAATACACAAACCACAAATCCCCATACACTGGACTATACTGACCTTTTCAACAAAGTATACATGTTTTTCCTGTGTTTCATAGTTTAAAATATTTCATATATACTTACGAACTATGGGTATCTACACACACTTGGAATTTCTTATATGCAAAGTATTAGTTATTACAGATTATAGACAATCTATTGTGCTCCTATAATCTGGGAGCACTAGTATGATTATCTTGAATGTGAAGCCTGTTCCTCCTTGTCATAGGATGGCTGCTTCAGGAAATAGATTCTGAGATAGAGATTGGCATTCAGGAAATTTTTATTAGAATGCTCAGGATCAAACTTGTGAAGGCAGTAATGTAATCACAACAAAGGCTTTAGCCATTTGCATGGGGAGCTTTAGAGCTAGCAAGTCTACAGAATCACACCTTCACCAGTCATTGGCTGAAGGAAGACCGCTCCCCAAATTGGACATAAGCTTGGCACTGTAGCGCTCCCTTTTCAGGGAGGGTCATAGCAGAATCTCTAGCTTCCTATATTCCTAGCAGATGAGAAAATCAGTGTTTCAATTCTGAAGAAGAAAATCAAGACAGTACACCACAGTCCCAGGCTCTTCAGAACCACTTGATTTGTGTAATACATTCTGAAAACATCTTCTTCGACCCCTCTTCTCTCAAGCCCCAGGAACATACACAAGGAAAAGGCTGGTGAGAAAACCTATAGCCTCTTCTGTGGCAGCTGTTCTGGGGCTAAAACTAATGGTCATCATCTCTCTCCTCCATTACCCACAGCTTTCTCTCTTCCTCAGCTAGCACCTCTGCTAGTCTTAGTGGTTACCTAGTAGGGTAACCTAGAACTTGGTTACTGTGCCTTTTCCAAGCCATGATTCTTATACTTGTCTATTTAATATTAATATGGGGCAAGAGAAAACCAAGAATTGCCCATGTGTATATACTCACAGGTGCCAAATGTAACAGACCCACTGTAATAACGCATTGTATAACAGCAGCTGAACCTCAACACGGGCTTGTAGCATTCCACTGCCCAAGGGGAAAGACCATGTGCTAACTACAGCCTGGACATGCTGCATAGCCCTCTCCAGCTTCCTGTACCAACTGAGCTCAGGATCACACAGCTATTGACTTGCCATCCTTTCTTGACTTCAGTTACATCTGGGAAATCAAGTACATTATATATTTCAGTGGGATTAAATGAGTCAATGTATATGAAGCATACAGACAGTTCTTGGCACATAATAAACCTTTAACAGTAAATTCTATTTTAATATTAATTTATATATTTATCATAACCTACAAATAAAGGACAAAAACATATACTTAGAAAACACAGGCCAATGCTTAAATTTATTTCAATTAGAACTTTATCATTTGCTGTTGTAATTAAGTATATTTCCTTGATTCACTTCAATAGAAATTCAAAATCTCTTGCCATGTCATATTTGAAAAGCTAAACTTGGATCTGTGAAGTCAACACCCAGGTAACTGATCTATGACCAGTGAGTTACAGGGGCCATTGGATATACCCCTCAGGTTGATACTGGGGTGTAGTTTATGTGGCTACTTATAAAGTTCCTGGTAGGATCAAGCTTCAGTTGCCTACAGAGGTGATCCACTTCAGTTACTCAGATCTGAATTGGATTTCCCTCCTTTCCTCTTTCCAGTCCCCACTCTCATTTCTGAAGATCACAATCCAAAATACGTACCTGCAAGGAAGATTTCAGGCTCTGTCCTTTGTAGGAACTTCAGCTAACAGAGCAGCAAAAGTAGCTCAAGAAAACAAAAGCTCAGGATGGGATTCTGGACCTGGATCACTCTGTGATGGCCTCTGGTATGCTTTCACTGGTAACAGATTTGAAGTGGAATGGAAGGGAAGCATTGGCAGTAGCATTTAAACAGTATGGGGAATGGCAAACATAAGGATTGTGGGGCTCTGGTTTTTAAAACTGATTTTGGATACCTCAAGGTGGGGGGACTCAGATTAGCCAATCATAACTCAAGGCATACTATTAGAAAAAAAAATGCATCCAAAATAGTATTTAAGACCATTATTCAAGGAGTTACTATTCCAGGGAAAACAGTAGTAAAGGTCAGACTCAGGATAATAATCATAGAACCAAAGCTGCAAAATACAGATTTTATCTTCAATGTTGTGAATTCCAAGTGAAACTCTAAAATCTGGGATGGGATTATCTGAATATGAAAATTGGAGAAGTTTGAATCCCCAGATATCTTTAATCCTCAGAGACCTCTCCCTTGCTAGAGGAAAGACTACCCCTCCACACACCATTGCCTGGATAATCCACAAAGTTCTCACCTGTAGTAGATGCCTCATAAAATGATACATGTCTTCCTTTAGATCCACCCTGGCCTTCCTCTCATTGACTTGAGACCACTGAACTATAGTTACATTACAATATAGATCGAGTAGAGGACCATGGTACCTACACCAGAATAAAATAGTTTACTCACCTAAAGAGCTAACTTTACAAAGTGGAGAAACATATGGAAGTGGATCTTCTAAGTATAGACGAGGAGACCCAAATAAAATTGCATTAATAGATTAATGGCAAGGAGTCCTGGAAGCAGTCCTACTATACTGTTAGCATGACTCCTTAATATTTAGTGTTGCCCTGGGATGCAAACTCTAAGATGACTAATAGGCAGGAAACTATCGGTATTCTTGGAATCAAACTGTGAAAGGAATTGGGATTGGACTGAGGGATGATTTCAAGGGTAGAATCTCAACAAAGGTAACTCAGGAATTATGAAGATGGGATGGACCTTCAGAGTTCCTAAGGTGGACTTTCTAACCACACATGCCCCAGGCATTGGATATAGGCTTCTTCCACAAAGGTGTACAAGCAAAGACTTATACTGGAATGAAAAGGCATAATTATTACTACCCATTGGAAGTCAGGAAGAAGCATGCCTGGAACACAGGGGATTCACTAGGCATCTCAGTTCTTTCAGGCCTGTGAAAGAAGCTATGACAAGTATAAAATATCTTGTTGGGATGCAGATCTGGCATCCAGACTCAGAGAAGCAACCTAAAGCCATTGGCATGCTGGTACAAAGCTGAGTGAATTCTGGAATGCATGAAGACGACAATAGTTATTAATCATAGACTCAGAACCAGTTATAACAGTGGACTGTAGCTATGGATTGTACTGATACTATTTCACTACTCTTTGTTTTTTGTTGGGATTAGAGCCTGTCATAACCTAGAACGCTAGCTGGGCATGGTGAACTGTAGGGATTGCTCATGTTATGTGGCATTTGGCACTTACAGGCTCTGACCTTTCTTGGTGAAATCTGACCCCTCAGACCCAGAGAAGCCAGTGGGTGGGTCAAGGAAAGACCTCCCTCCCTCCCCTGCAGCTATAGGTGACGAGATCTGCTCCCATTGGCTCCCCCTCCCCAGCTTCACCTCCCTACCTGACCTGCCCATATATTCTATTGTGTGTTCCAATAAAGTTGAGTTCCTGCGGCGCTGCCTGACCGCTGACTGGACTCCCGGCTGGTGCTGGTTTTTTGGGGGGCTTCCCTGACTCCCCAGGGTGGTGGGCCCGGCCGCGACACTCTCCCTCTCGCTCGGCCCTGATGGGCGAAGCGGCTGGTCTGCTGTGCCCTACCCTGTGTGGCGTGGGACGCGACATCCGTTGCATGGAACGCTACAGTGAACCAGACTGAGACAGGAGGACTGTAGGTTCAAAACCAGTCTCAGCAATGTAGCGAGACTATCAGCAACCTAGCAAGACCCTGTTTCAAAAACAAAAAATAAAAAGGGCTAGGGGTATACCTTGGAGGTAGAATGCTTCTGGGTTCAATCCTCAGTACAAAAACAAAACAAAACAAAAAAAACTCCACAGCCTAGAAAGCTGTGATGAAATGGACTTAATTGGCCCAAACAGATCTCAGTGGTGCAACAGTACACAGTATCAGTGACACCTACCATGCTCTTTGCCACACCTTGCCAACTCACTTCCTTATTCTATTGCCTTGTTAACCAGATGCACACAGGTATAACGTCATGTACTTTGCCAGAGCCATGCCAAGTTTCTTGATTCCTGTACTCCCACTGCCCTTCTCCTCTATCACTATATGGGGCATCAGCAGAAACTTGCTAAGTGAATTTGATACATGTACAGATATGGTTGGAAAAAGGAATTAACATCCATGGAGTAACCCTTGCCTTGTGGGAGAAGGGAATTCACAAATAAGTTCTCCCATCCATCATGAAGATGACATAAAAAGGACATTCTATCCAACTCCTCAGAGGGTCCTCATCAGATTTATGTCCCTGTTGCCCATGGAGCCGATTAGCTCAATAATGTACCCTTGGTTTTGCTTTCCCTCTCCTAGCTCATTCTTTCTAGTCCTCAATTCTTTCTTGGATCACTTACCCAAATAAACTAACTCTGTGCAAGCCCACTGTCAGAGAACTAATTCATGAGATTTAGTTCCTTATCTCCACTTTATCAATGAGGTTATTTTACTCAGGGTCACAGGATGAACACTTGGTGAATGTTTTCAAATCCTCATCTCAGGAGCATCTTCTTAATAAGGCAATTATCTTAAAATCTGGATTTTAAAATCCACTCTGCAAGTAATTCTGGTTTGGGAGAACTCCTTAAAGGCTAGTCAGCATACAGGCTTTTATGAAGACAAAGTTCTCAGTCAGTGACAGACTTGAAATGAAGTTAAAAGGCCAAGTCAGTAGACATTTTGGATTTTAGCCTAGAGATTTCTGTTGCTTCAAAATAATCTTGTATCACTTCTCTAAGCACTTATTAAGCTAGTTAGCGAAGTTTTATTCTCTGCGAGAATTCCTAAATCATACAACTTAAAATCATTTTTTTCAGCTGAATATCCCTATAGTTAGCAAGATTTTTTGCAACACTGAGGATCAAACTCAGGACCCTATAGATGTCAGGTAAACACCCTACCACTGAATTATACCTCCAGTCCACGGATTTCTAGTAATTTCACTGTGACCTCACTCCTCTGTACCCTCCTCTTTCCAAGATCCTAAGATTATCTTTACTCCCCTTATTGCTGTTATCTTCTCTTGTGATATTTGAAATGTGATTTCTTAGAGGACAGACAGCCTTTCATCTTTCTATCCCCTACAGCACCTTGCATAGAAGATATCTCAGTGCTTGTTAAACAAATTTACTCTAGGTCTTGGCAGGTGTAGCTACTGAGTTTGATCAATACTGATAACTTAGCTGAACTGACAGTTGTCTTTCACTCCAGATAGGCCAAATTTATGCCCTAATAAAAAAATTTATATTAAAGATGCAGTTGTTTCTTATACTATGATATCCAAAGGCCAGCAGGAAACTTCTGTTCATCAAAGCCAATTAAGGATCTAGGAATGAGAAGTTTCATTTCAACGCATTCTTTTAGAGTCACTAAGGCACAAGAGTATGGAATACAAGCCAGGTATGGTGGCACATGCCTGCAATCTCCCAGTTACACAGGAGGATCGTAAGTTCAAGGCTAGCCTGGGCAATTAAGCAAGACTCTGTTCTCAAACCAAAACAAAACATAACACATCATTCAGGGCTGGGGACTACAGTTCAATGGAAGAGTGCCTCTGGGTTCAATCCCCGGTAATACCCACCCACCCCCTCACAAAGAATACAGCAAATTACATATTAATTCAAGTACAACTCAGAATGACACAACCCTTTGCTTAGATTTCTTCTGGCAAAGCAGGTCACATAACTGTAAGATATATTCTAAACAAAGTACTTAAGTAATGTCATTTTCACCAGAAAAAAACCAATGACTTAGTAATCATTTTTTCTAAATTTCTTTAGCTCTCTAATTCATTTTATAAGATAAATACCAGTCTAAAAGCAGAAAGTTACACTGCACAAATAATCAAAAAAACAAGACAAAAGTATGCAGTTGCAAAATGGCCATTTATTGCCTACAGGGAAAGGAAAGGGAGGGAGAAAAGGGGAAGTACACAGGTGCAAGGAAACAAGCATATATTTAGCCCTATACATCATGTGTGAGCAGTACCCAATCTCCAAAATGGAAAAAAGTATTTTGTCATCTGACATAGTAGTTAAGATTCTTAAGCACCTCCCTTCTGAGCTGCCACAAGATTTAAAAGGCAGGACTGCTTTGTTTAGTCAATGTTCACATTAATGAAAAAAAAAAAAATACTACCACCCAACCATGTCCTTTTGCACGCACATTTTGTACAGCGTCTACTATGAAAAAACATCTCAGCTGAGCAGTCTGGTCAAGATTCAGACCCCATCAACCGTTTAATAGAAAAATAAAGCAGCTGGTGATTTGTCAGAGAGAATGTGTTCAATAAGAGTAGAACTACTTTCTCCAGGGTTGACAGTGTTAAATGTGTAGAACACCACAGAACCAGTCTATTCAACATTATACACTAGCAAGCTACAATTACATGGCACTTTATTAAGTTCTCTAATTAAAAAAAAAAGTTTAAACTGATTATTGGAACACAAGAACAAGTTGATTTAGTGCTTGGCTTTTCTTAAGACAAAATAAAACTAAATACATAAGCTAAAATGGTAGAATTTGGGAATATTATTAATAGAAACTAACTAGCATTCAGGGGGAAAAAATGACCAAAACATCTTGCTCAGTTTTAAAATTATGTGCTTTGCTTTCTGACCATGAGAATTAGTTACAAAAACATTTTATAGGCCACAGAATGACTCAAATGTATGCAAAACAATGAATTATTTAATTCCAGGTAATGAAAATAAATGAACTCTTCCCTACTCAAATGGTAAATTGAGTGAAAAAGTATGATAGTCCCATGAGCAGTAGTAGTTGGCACTTAATATATGGATGAAAGTGATTATAACAGAAGATATAAATTAATCCATGCTGATTTTATCAAATACCCTGGCCCTTTCAAGAGAAGAGGAACATACACATCCTTTCTCATTAAAAACAAAAAACTCTCTATGCAACCCCACTTCAGAGGTAACAAAGTTGAAACATTCATCTTCTTCGAAATACTCCCAGTACTCCTACTGAACTCTCTATCTGAGCTTCTCCTAGACAAAAGAATTGTTTGCATTTGGACAACTGTACGAATGCCCGTAGTGCACTTCTCAGTGCTGCTGGTGTTTAAGAAATGTGTCACTCACAACACTGAACAATTCCAGATCCAGTGTGCAGTAACACAGCCATCCAGACCCCTCCTCCCACAAGTTGGCAGAGCACCGCTCAGGAGTTTCACAGGTAAGGGAATATATTTTTAGCAAGTTAAACACAGAAAGGACAGTACAGTAGTTTCTGAATAAATACAAACCCAGATACTGCATCACTTACTGCATCAAGACTGAAACGAATAGCGGGATACTAAGTCTGTTCAGTAAGAAGCAAAGCCATTTTTTGACACATCAATGCTGAGCCAATTTTATAAGTTTCAGTAACTAGAGACAAATTAAATAAATACATATAACAACTGATAGCTTAAAGAAAATACATCAGTAATTTGAAATTAACAAAAAGCTAAAGAGCAAGAAAGGACAATTTCGGAAAGGGCTACCATGATTCTTATGCTTTAAAGTGACAGACTTACCAACAGGAAAATTATCTAAATTCAGGGAGATTGTTACAACAAAAATGGTATTATGCCAAATTATGCCTTCTGAAAGACTGTAAAAGCTGAACACACCATGCCAAGGGAGTCATATCACTTGGCATTTGCATACTGTCATAATGTGATTTATTTTTGATGACATTTCTAATTTCAGTTCAAAGTTACTCAGTTTGCACAACGTGCCATAAAAATTAAGATTTAATAGACATATCCTGAATTCATATGCTTTAAGGTGAAAACTATTTTACTTAAAAATATCCCATTACTTCAGTCATATTTGTTTAATGAAAACCTCAACATTCTTGTTTTCCTTTGGTTCTAAGAATAACTCACGCTAAACCAGACTTAAACCCAAAGAAATTACTAAAGTAATAAAGATTGCTTTTCCTGTTATCTCCTTTCTTCTTATGGGACTTTTGATTTAACAGATGAATTTGCATAAAGAGGATATTTGGTTAAAACAAGAAATATGTATATTCCCCCTACTACCTTCCTGAAAACATTTTTCCCCCTTCTTTCTGTGGCTTTTGTTCAGAAAATCCAGTAGGTCAGATACAGTAAGGATTTTATTCTTCCTTTTTACCCTTAAGCTTGTAGGTAATAATTTGAATGATGCCCTGGGCATCCTGTTCTTAAACAAATTACAACTTTGGTAAATGAGCCAGGTTAAAGATGTACTAGTTTTACTAATGTTTGAGTTTGAATTTGGTGATCATGATGATATTACAAAATTAAAATCACCCAAAGCAACCATAAGCATAAAAGTTCTCATTTGTCTTCAAATTCAAAACTTTAGTTGAAGTTCCTGGCTTAGAAAAATAAATCTAATTCTCTAATTTTCTATCTGCAATTCACAGAGTTCTATAAACATGGTACAACTGAAAAGAAAAAGGGGTAAACAAATCTAAAACACATTAGGAGGCAAATTTTTTTTTTTTTTTTTAAAGGGAGGGCAGGTGGGAGAAAGAGAAAACCTTACAGAATTCACATTTCTGTCGAAACATTTGTATGAGTGTTATTTGGAAAATGTGCCATAAAGCCTTTGCTTGCCACAAAATCATTCTATGGCAAAAGCTGATGTTTTCTGTGACCGAAAATACTGATCAGTCAACACATTTTGTAAAGCTATGAAAATATCTCAAACTCAAAATATAAAAAAGCTTAGAATCAAAAAGTATTGGAACACAGGCAATTTTTAATACTAAAAAAATCTAGCTTTATATTAGGAATGACAAACTATGTGTCTGGTTCCTTCAAAAGACATATTTAAACTATTTCTCCTTGTGCTTTCTCTACTCTTTGCTGTTTGATATTGAAGAACAGTGACTTTTATAAATTCTTGGAAATGCAAATACAAACTTAAATTTTCACCCATTTAACAACATACTCAGGGGACAGAATTTTTAAATGGAACACAGTATGTTTGCCCATGTTCCAATTTTCATGTGCCACACCCTCAATTCTAGCATAATATGCCATAGAATCAAGTGATATGAGCCTCAGATATCTTTAAACTTTGTCCCTTGCTTCCCTGTGACTTAATACATAGCTTTAAGACACCAAAAAGTAAGAGGAAATAAGGAACAGAGCTTTATATTTCTGCAAGCTGTAACATACACACACACATAAACAAAAAAACAGTGGCTTTTTAAATACATTCACACGGGATGCTTACTAGTAAAATTAAATATCTGCCTATGAATATCAGAAAAGTAATTTGAAAAGAAAGATCTTGGAACAGGCAAATGGGAAGGGAAAAAAGCTGGTCTCAAAACCCATTGTGCCATACCTGACTTTAACATGTGATATTCAAACGAACGTTCACACGCCTTACATCAAAGAAATGAAACAAAAATATCCAGCTATGTTGTACAAAATTTTTTTTTACATAAAACATCATAAATCTTGAACAGATTTACTATATCTGAATTCTAAAAAGTTGCCTAGAGAATGGTGCTGGGATTCTGTTCTCTGCTTGCTTTTAGGCAGTGCTGTTGCTTAAAAGTTGACACCAGGCACAATATTTTAAAACAAAGTCAACAAGCAAGGAGCAGTAAGTGGATTTGAGCCTTTTCCAGATGTCAGTCCTGAGGATGCTGCGATATTCCCCATCAAAATGTGTAAAGCTATGAGGCGGGTACTGATGCCTGAGAGAGTGGGTGACTTGACATGCACTTGTATGACTGATATAATAGCAAACAGTGCCGTTTTTTCTTTCTCAAACAACACTGTTTTAATAAATTTAAAGAACACTCCAGTTCTTAGACAAATATCAGAAATCATATTTAACAGTTTAAAAAAAACACAACCTAAAAATGCCCAAATTTTCTTTTATCTTCATATAAAATATGCAGCAGCCCATTGGCATAAAGCTTATTAACTTATTCTGAGAACTAGAAAGTATACAAGCATATACATTTTACTTTCACTGAATATATACCATATGTCATTCACCTCTTCTTTTTGGCTTCTCACTGCCAAAGTTCTAAATGGCATGCATTTTAACAAGACAATGCTGAGGAGAGCAGCATTTCTGATCATCTGAATCGGCAGCTCAAAGCAGATACCACTCCTTTTACAAAGGGAACAAAGGGTGATGGGTATATGAAATTTGGGCAGTGGATTAAAGGGAAACCGTGCACATGAAATTTGGGTTACCATGCCCCAAGTGTGTGTGCCGCCCAAAACATAACACAATTACCTACTTCAACAGAGCTACTACCAACATTTACTAAAACCACATTAAAAATACACAGGATAATGAATGGTTTGAAAGAGTGCATTTGGAAGCAGAGAGTACCCAATTACACACCTTCCTGCAACAGAGTGCCTCGATCATACACAAAATAAACTTAAGCTGTTTACAATGTTTCCCAATTTTTTTTTTATTTTTCCCTCTACATTTAACTATTAAAAAAGTCTTTTTATTAATAAATGGGCTCCTCTGTGGTTCATATACAATCATAAGTGAACTTTAAATTCCATTTTATACAAACATCTCAAAAAATATTGGGAGTGAAGTATGGTAGGAAATATTGCTCACATTGCTAATTAACATGCGTATAATGAAAGAAGGAAAACATTTTGTTAGTGCATATACTTCCAGAGCAGAAAACCCACCCAAAACAAAAGATCTAAAATAAAACATACAGTAGCTGATTACAAAAAAAGGTAATGTCCACAAAATTAAGTTTTTCATGCTATTCTACTTTCCAGTACTATGCTTCAGGTAATCAATTTGCATGGCTAGGTGTTGGCTGCTTGAGGTATATTAGAAGGGATACCTGCATGTTGAGGAAAATCTGTCATCTTAAGGGTTGTTTCTTTTTGTTTGTTTATTCTGGTACTTTAACATTTTAAAAAGAATATTTTATTTACATTAAACTTCACTGAACTACAGTGACATTCCAATTATAATAGATGACAAACAATGCCTCTATCACTAGGCACTTTTAAAGGGAAGTTTAGGCTTTACAGAACCCTTCTGAGGCAAACCCAGATAAGATATTACATCATCCCACCACCCTTATCCCACTAAAATTGCCCTTTAGGGGAAATATTATCTTATATAGCCTGATTAATTTTACTATGGAAGAAATTAGTATAAAATAACCAAAGGAAATGCATCATTTAAGAGTAATAAAACAGCCTTAGGTGTCAGGTTTGAAAGAGGAGACAAATTGTATATATTTAAAACTAATAATTTAAATTTGACTTGTACTTTATATATTAGTGAGACACAAATATAGGCTATTTTCTTTTAAAATTTCATTCACATAATGGAAAATTTTCTTGTTTATTAAAAATATCACATTTTGAGACTAGAAACAGTAAAGTGCATGAAAAGTTTAAAATATAAATTTCAGAAAACTCTTATAGCAGCAAAAAAGCAGAATAAAGAAAAACTTAAAAACACAGACACAACCTTTTCCTGTTACTGTGCCATAATTAACGTCAAGTAGCCAACCAATTTTTTCCCCAAAATATGGTATAACACTGCCTCTTGAGTCACAGATTTGCAACTGGCCCCTGCTGGGCCAAAAAAAAAAAAAAAAAAAGGATTCCAACATATCTGAAGGCATCAACAGTTGGGAATAAACCAGTAGCTTCTTAATTCAACCCTGACAGACAATGGAAACAAAGATTAAAAGCATATGATGGCCATTTGGCAGCTAGAGTCAGGAAAAATAATCCAAGGTTTTCAACTACTGCCCTCCAAATAAATCTGCTCTCTCTTGTCCTTTACTTTGTTACTTCTAAAAAACAAAACCAATAGCCAGTTAACCCACTTTGGGAAACACATGAAATATTTGTATGGCTTTCCCCTTATGAAATTTTGATCAGGGTTTTGTTTTGTTTTTTTAATCCAGCAGTTTGTTTTTTAAACATCTGACTATAATGGAAAAATGATAGAATTTTATCATATCTTTTTCCAGTACAATCAGACAGAACAGAAAGGGTAAACAGGAATAATGAAAAATACCAGACACTAATTTTTATGGGCATCTTAAACATACCAAATTCTATTTTCAAGATGTATGGCAGTATAAATTATCTGCTACTTCCCTATAAATAAACTGGAGAGACAGGCTTAGAATACTTGTAAAAAGGTTATAACTAATAGGGAACAAATAAACAGAGTGATTCCTCAAAACACAAATAAATGAAACACAATCAGCATTTGGCCAACAAACTGTCATGTGCTATTAAATGCTTGATTTTGAAAGCATGTTGTGCAATCATCTTTTAATTTCTCAAATTTTCTTAGTATGGCTAAAGGCTATAATGTAGTTTATGATCGAGCAAATTTAAGTGCTTTGTTAATGTGCAGATGACTTGGGGAGCCAAAAATCAGTTTGTTATAAAGAAAAACAAAAATTCAAGAAAGTTTTTCCTGCAAGGCATGCCATTATTCAATTTAAAATCTAATATTTATAGTTTAAAAACTTGTCTTTTACAAAAGTGATTGGTTTATTTGAAACCATGTCAAAGAATGTATTTGTTTTGGAAAAACATACACATGTTGGGTCTCAAATTGGTGATTAATCGATTATGAATGCTGACTAATATGAAGAAAGTCCAATTTAAAAACATGTTAAATTAAAATTTTGGATAGACAGTAATACTTTGGTTCCAGCCCTAGTGCCAAATGATACCGATATGCACAAAAGTGAACAAAGTCTATACCGCAAAGACATAATGAAAGGAACCTGAAGCAGCAGCTTACGGATGGCCATACTTCACTCCTACGCACTTTGATTTACAACTGTACAGGTCCGTAGCAACAGAGCCCCGGCTCTGCGGGGCAGTACTCCACTACCTCCGGCTAGGCAAGTGAACACCATTGACGAGAGGCAGGAGTGGAGGGTGAAGTTCAAGTTGTGTTAACAGTGAGAAGTGGTCTGAAGGGATGTGAGGGTGTGGACACCCAGTGATGTTGTTCTCAACCAGCCATTGAGGATCTAAAGGCCCCAGGACACCAAGCACGTTCATATGAGTCTTGGAATAGAAAATGTAGTCAATCACACCCTGGAAGAGATTGGAGATTGGAAAAAAGAAAAAGATCTATTTAGTAAAAAGAAAAACTCTGTATAAAGAAGAACCCATAATTTGTGAAAGCCAACTAAATAAGTAACCTTTACTTTTGTGAAAGCCAACTAAAGTAACCTTTACTTCTGGTTCCTGTTAATGTGACTGCGGGTTAAATAGGGCTCAGATCTTCAATGGGTATTACATTAAAACAACATTCTACTGAATCATAAAGACTAGCATATGTGTATACCATTAAACTGAGAAGCTACAATACACACCAGATTATGTCTAGGCATATTTTAAATTGGCCTACTTGGTTTAGTGAAATCTAATATAAATCAGTATAAATGTTATGAAAACTGTACTGTCAGTAATAGTAAGTACAAAATAAGGAGAAATATACACATAAACATATCATGTAGTTATTAACTTGTAATTTGTTCTTTAAAATGTTAATTTATACAAATCCTGGTCTGTATTTCCTTGCTACATAAGGATACCTAAAAATATACCACTTAGCGTTAAATAAAATGTACTATATACACAATGGAGTTTTATTCAGCCATAAAAAAAAAAAGAACCAAATTATGTCATCTGCAAGAAAATGGCTAGAAGTTGTTAAATGAAATAAGCCAGTCCAGAAAGTCAAGGGTCACATGCTTTATCTCATATATAGAAGTTGGAGCATGGGCAGGTGGGGGCAGACCCTCATGCAAACAGAAAAGGAAGGAAACCGGGGGAAAGAAGAAGGTAGGCAAATGGGGAATAAAAGAGACCATATTATGTATGTGCCTATAAATACGTAACAATGAATCCCAATATTATGTATAATTATAACAATACATTTAAAAAATACTGAATACCGATTAAGGCTTCCCAAAAAAATCATTTTGCAGGTACCCATATATATATCAGTTGTATTGCTCAAACCTAGATGATTTGTCTGATCAGTAAGTTTCAAAAGCAGTGTGACTTGATTGTCTTAGGCTGTGTATACAAGATAGTCAAATTGCCTCCTCTATAGATCCTAAATAAGCCAGGAGAGAGTAACCCAAGTAGGGAGAAATAATTCTACAACTGGAAATACCTACTTATAAATACTATACATAATGAATTCTAGCCAATACTTTAAATGGTATCACAATGAATGAGTTTTTAAAAAATTAAAATAATTTTATATTGTGAAATTTTGGAAACCATGACATCCATTTACCAATTTTCATATGACTAAGATGACCAAAATAGCTCTCCTGAGAGAAAACCTTATCCAGCCTTACTTTACCACAAATTAAGAAACCTACTTGGGTCCAAAAGGACTTCTGCCATCAGTATCTCAAGTCCAAACAGTTTGGAAAGTATATGATCACAAAGTATTATTCCCTCATTTTGCTTAATGCTTAGTTTTACAGGGATATTTTAGGAAAAAAGAGTTGACAAGGGTCAGAGAGATTTTACTTCCCCTTTAAGAAAACCCTTTGCTCTTACCAAACACAAATAATTTATATATCTATATATGCATATATATTAAATGAAACACTGTGAATTACATATGTTGAATAAAACCACCTATATCTCTTAGAGTTCCATCATGCACATTAGCTGTTTGTAATAGAATTCTTTGGTTTTTCCCCCTTTTTCCTTTTTTGGTACTGGGGACTGACCCTAGGGGCACTCCACCACTGAGCTATACCCCCAGCACTTTTTATTTTGAAAGTGTCTCACTAAATTGTTAAGACTGGTCTCAAACCTGTGATCCTCCTGTCCCAGCCACCCAAGTAAATGAATTACAGGCATGCGTCATCACACCCAGCTCTAGTAATAGAATTTTTACAACCATAGGTCCCAAGAAAGATGTTAATTACTCCAGAAAAATGTGTCACTTGTAACTATTTTCTATTTTATTTTCAAAACATCCAGAATAAAAGCCCTGATCAAAATCCTCAGCAAGATCATGTCTGTGAATTTGCCAAAGTATTTGTATATATGGGTAGCATTCCTTTGATCATATTCACAAAGGATATTATAGACTAATCATTCTTAACCTTTTTTGATCCAAAGTTTATTTTTTAAAAGATTATAATATGGGGGAATACATTTTGTATGTTAGTAAAGACTACACTGTATAAGTTATAGAACTTATTTGAGGAAAAGTAAAAATAGAGTGAAAGAACTAGCATTATGCTAAGCTTTGGTTTTTAAGAGTGTGAGAAATTGCCAGACATAGTGACACATGCCTATAATCCTAGCACTTGGGAGACTGAGACAGGAGGATCACAGGTTCAAGGCTAGCCTCAGTGCTATTATCATATTATTTAAAATTTGAGCAAACAGTTTCAAAAAGAATTCTCAAACTAGGCATGGTGGCACACACCTGTAATTTAAGTACTTGGGAGGATGAAAAAGCAGGATCACAGGTTCAAGGCCAGCCTCAGCAAATTAGCAAGGCCTTCAGCAATTCAGTGAAACCCTGTTTCAAATAAAAAATAAAATAGGGCTGGGGGTATGTCTCGAAAGTAGGATGCTCCTGGGTTCAATCCCCAATACTAAAAAAAGAATTCTTAATTAAGCCATAAACTTAATAAAATTTATATTTAGGTATATATTTAGACTAAAAAATTTGCAAATCTAAAAAGTCAAAGATTAAATTACTCATGAATGAAGAATTTGTACTTTTGTCACATGCTTGTATTTGAAATAATTTCTACACCAGTGTTGCTACTCACTTTGAAATCAAAGGTGTAATTGGTGTAAGGCATCAAGTTATTTTCATAGGCGCTCTTAAGTTGGAAGCCATGTGTGATTCTCCCTTCTGAGCTTCCATTCTTTCCATTGCAGCTGAAGTTCATAAGACACTCATTGTACCTTAATTCCTTGAAGTCTTTATGGTTGTCAGCTACTCCTCCATTGCTTAAATATTCCACAACACCTAGCAGAAGAACGGAATATTACCATTTAGCATTTAGTCCTTACACTAGCTTTATAGTTAAGACTTGTTGTGAGGTACAGGTACCAGGTTCAAACTGGTTTTATTAGATTGAGTCATATGAAACTGACCTTTTTGTTTTTTGTTTTTTGTTTTTTTAAATCAAATATAAAATTGAAGGGTATTGCTTACTTGAAACCAAAGTATCAAGATTACTCAGCAATATCCTCAGTTTCTTCATGGTTCTTTAGGCTTTAGATGATTTTTAGGACCTAGATGGCATTCACCAGAAAGGCCTTGACTTTAAAGTGTTTTGAGATTATTATCCTAAACCACTATCTCTTTAGTATTTTCCCACCGTACACAGTCAATCTACAACTTTGGAATACATAAATATAGTAAATATAATAAATCATTTACAACAGATTTTGCATCTTCAACATTTTAATGTCTAGCGTCAGCTAGACAATGTCATTCTTTATTTTGAGCTAGCATGGTATTCTCAGTTTGACATGATAGAAAACATTATATGGGAGAAGTATACTTCTTGGCCAAAAAATATTAGACATGTCTAAAAAGTTGAAGAGGGTAGCAACATTCAAAAAATTATAGTTCCCACTGATTTAGCAAGCATGAAAAAATTATCATAATACTTATTATTGTGATGACTAATGAAAGCTAATATTAGAGTCATCTCTTTCAATTCGTGATTAGGAATGACAGAAAGATAAAATGAATAACTAATGAATGCAGTATCAGTAAACAGTTCAAAAGAAACCATCATTATCTAGCATCTATTAAATGCCAGGTACTGTTCTATATACTTTATAAACTTACTATAAGGTAGAAAAAGTGATTGTCCTCATTACAGATGAGGAACTTGATCACAGATTGCACAGCTTATAAGTGGCAGAACTGGGATCCAATCCTAAAAGTCTGTATATAGAATCGGCTCACTATGCAGTGCTGACAAATACAGCTAATTCACTTTCGGAAATCAAATAAAATAGGAGAAAAACTTGTGCTTTATAGCAATTCAATTTTAAAAAAATTAAGAAAGGAGGGCATGGTTAAGATGCTAACTAGCCTATGGGTCAGAAAACAAACACTGTAAACAAAGACTTCAGTATTTATTTTCTGAGGAGAAAATGTTTTTTAGCTTAATGACTTTTTAAAATAATTCAAGTGTAGACATTTGGCTTATTTTATTGTTAAGTGACTACTTAAAATAATCTGATAATGGTAATACATAGAATTTAGAATATGCTTTGGTAAAAACAAAAGAATAAGACTTTAATGTCTTACATTTGAAATTCAGCATCTAACATGAAGAATTAAGTTTTACACAGATTTAAGAAACAGAAGTTTGGACATAAAATAGTGGAGGTCAAGTAGTAGTATGAAATCCTAGGTGAATTTTTGATCATTCTTTTATATCTAATATCAGTATTCAAATATCATTTTAAAAATTTACTGAAAATTTGCCAAAGTTAATAAACTAAATAGCTAGCTGTGATAAATATTTTCAGATCACCCTTCTCCATGATACTCTGTACCTCAGAGTAGTTTTTATTTTATCAAATGCAAAATCCTAGCCCCCTCTAGATTCTTGTTGGGTTTAGTCAATGGGCAGTATTGGCAGGAGATAAGGAAGACCCCCGGCACCCTTCTTATTAGTTTGGCAGACCCTTATTGCATCATTCAAGTCAAAACTACTGTTCCTATAATGAGGTCCTCTCTTACAATTGTAACTACTTTCTCCAAGTTCTGATGACAGCTCCTACTACCTTCTCCTTAAGAGTAGAGGTGGCCAAAAGACTCAAACTTCCCTAGTGATGGAGTACTGCAGCATTTATTCTTTTGTTTCCCTTAACCCTGACCATGACTTTGAAAATAGTTTAAACTTTCCTCATTTACTCAGTGTCCCATCCCTGGATTCTCATTGGTATAATCCCTAATTTAGAAGATAAATTCTCTACTCAACAGTTAGGAGCTAGCTGGCCTTTCGATCAAAACTAAAAGCAAAATTGTATGCAAGGAAGTAATTATGTTATAAATACCTGAATCTGGCAATGAGTTAAGATCTGCACATAGCACCAGCGGGATGGAATTAGGATCTGCAGTTGGGCTGCCAGGCCTACTTGAAGCTTTCTCCAGAATGTTTTTAACCTCTGAGACAAACATCATGGTCTGGATAAGTTTCACATCAGAATACTCTGGGTCCCAATGCATGTGGGCATTTGCCACTATAAGCAGCTGTTTGTCTGCAGCATGAATAGGCTTCATACCTAAATTTAAACATTATAAAAACAAAGATAATGTTTATGCTTTATGTTTCAAGAAAAGTGGTATCTTAAGGTTTTCTAAGAAGATCTATAGTCATTTCTTTGCTTTTTCAGGAATTTATACCTTTTCCTTTTATCTCAAACTAGTTTTCAGAAATCAAAGGGCTAAGATTCTGTTAATCCTAATATGGGACTTACTCTTCCAGATCAAGTTGACAAATGGTAGCCCATGGGCTAAACCTGGCCCACCACATGTTTTTGTATAGCCTGAGCTCACTAAGGATGCTTTCATGTTTTTATTTTTTTAATTTATTTTATTATTATTATTTTGTGTGTGTGTGTGTGTGTGTTGGGGGGGTACTGGGGAGGGACCCCTGGAGCCTTCTACCTCCAACCTATACCCCTAGACTTATATTTTTATTCTTTATTTTTGAAACAGGGTCTCACTAAGTTGTGGAGAGCCTCACTTAAGTAGCTGAGGCTGGCAGCGAACCTTCAACCTTCCTATCTCAGCCTCCCAAGTATACTGGGATTACAAGTGTGCCCCACCATGCCCCGCTGCTTTTATATTTTTAAAGGGTTCTACTAAAAACAAAGAGAAAGAAAAAAAGGCTGTGATTAAGACTGTATATGGTCTACAGAGCCTAAAATATTTACTATCTATCCCTTAATAGAAAACGTTGCTGACCCCTCTGCTCTACACACCCAAGTTAGGAATTACATCATAATATTTGATTACAGTGCCTTGCATTTGCTGAGTTCTTAGTTTAAGCAGGCAATTTTAAATGTCTCTGTCATTTATATAGCACAATAACTCAGTGAAGGTTTACCTAGCTTTATTTTATTTTATTTTATTTTTTTTGCGGTACTGGGGATTGAACTCAGGGGCATTCTACCTCCGAGCTACACCCCCAGCCCTATTTTTTTTTAATTCTTTATTTTGAAACCGAGTCTCACTAAGTTGCGGAGTGCCTCACTAGGTAGCTGAGGCTGGCCGCGAACCCGGATCCTCTGGTCTCAGCCTCCCGAATGTACCTAGCTTTATTTTAAATTGTTCCTACTGCTCAGTACTTATTCATCTTGCATTTCCTGAGCCTAACAGTGATATGTCAGTAGAAAAAAAGCGGCAACATTATATTAACCTATACAAAATAAAACAGAAGTAAATTTGCTACCCCCCAAAGTAAACAAGAATTAGGGAGTGGTGCACTCCCAAAAGTCTAGACTTTTGTGTTTTATTCCTGGCTTTATTACTAATTATTTTGAGTGGTATTGGGCCAATCAGTCACTTAATATTTTTTTTTTTTATACTTAGGTTCATTTGAATTCAACTACAAATCTCTTAAGGTTCTTTTTCCCCTATAATTCTGTTTTATAATTCTGTCAAAATAAACATTAGCATGTACTTTTCAAATGGTGGATAGGATGATATGTTAAAAATTTAAAAAATTAAACTTAACATGTACTGACACAAAGATGTCCAAAAAATATTCAATGTGCTAAAGCTTTGTACACATAATCTGATACCACTTAAAACTATTTTCATAGAGAAATGAACAAGAGCTATTCCTAGAGAGTATGACAGATGAGTGTGTCTTTCATTATTTAAGTTATACTTTTAGACTGTTCAAGTATCAGTGAAGATTTGAATTTAGTATTTCTTTTGAAACTTTATATAAATGTCTTCTTATATTTTTCTATTGAAACGAAAACTCTGGAGGAAAAAAAAAACAAAACCTAATTATCTAGGTCTGCTATTCTGGTAAAGTTTCCTTTCTAATATTACAGAGCTGTAATTGTTTTCAATGTTGAGAAAACAAGTAACTGAAATGTGACAGGAATCATTTTAGGTGCAATTTAATCATGAGAGAAATATTTGCAGCCAAAATTTTCTAAGCTGTATTCTTAGAAGTTTTATAGTGTTACTTTGGCTCTAGATTAAATATTTACAATATAAAATATTAAAAATTTCCCCCATCAAAGATCCATAAACACTTTCTATATTACTAAATTTCCCTTGTAGGAGTACATATTTCAGAAAGTGGAAGTACTGTATAATTTGGAATTGCTCTTCTACAAGTTTTTTAGTAAAACTAAAAAAGCAAAACAAAACATTTTTATAATAGCAGAATAAAAATTGCCAAAAGAATGGAAGGACATAAAAAACAAAAACGGAGAGACTAAAGGAGAAGAAAAGGAAAAAAATCTCTTACCAAAGATTATCTTTGAAGATGGATAAGCTGAAGGAGGTTTGACAAATGTATAGTTTGAATAATTCAAACCAATTTTTATGGAAAAAAATCTTTTCTTCAAAAAGTGCAAAGGAAAAATAAAGCCCTGGTGTGGCCTCATCTCTTTCTTGCTCTTGCTTAAAATATACTAGTAAAGAATAAAATGCTCAAAGGCAGGGAGTAGAAAGGGTAAAACAAAGGTCTAAATAATACAAAGTACATTATAAATTTCTGACACTAAAAGAAGCTATAAATAATCCAAAAAGCTAAAGAGAGGTCCCATGTGGATAAAAGATCATGCTCTTATCCTAACAATGACTGAGATATAACAAAGAAATTAAAGAAAACGTGCCAAGTATTTAACCTTACAGACAAAAGATTCATAGTCGAGCTAAAAATATGGCTCAAAAGAGGACCAAGTTATTATAATTTCTAAATTCAGCCTAGCCAAGATGTTCCCTATTTCAGAGAACTTTATTGAATTAATGGCATAATAAAAAGACTTTACATATATTAAGTGATAAGTAAAAAATACTGAGACTACAGAATATATCGAATAAAAAAATCCCAAGATATATTTTACATAATTAGTGCTATTTTCCTGCCCATCTCACTTAACTTTCCTCAAAAGACAAGAAAATAACTTTGTGATAAAAACAAGATTCTCTGCATTTGTTTTTAGTCAAGAAAACTTCAGTGGCATTTATTTTAATAAGAGTACTT
Source organism: Graphiurus murinus (assembly GCA_004027655.1). Lineage (NCBI taxonomy): Eukaryota > Metazoa > Chordata > Mammalia > Rodentia > Gliridae > Graphiurus > Graphiurus murinus. The sequence goes on from PVLC010006038.1 coordinate 52,606, forward strand.
TAAATTGCACCCACCTGCTCCAAATAGTTCTTTGTGGACCTCTAGTACCACAGCAACACCAATGTTATCTTTTGTCATCACTCTGTTCAGCATAGCTTCGGATCCATCTGAATTAGCCATTGCCACTTGGTTAAATTCCACTGTATGCTTCTGCACCAATGTAAATCTAAAAGGTACAACAGATGATGATGATTTTGGTAATTAGAATATCACGTTAAAAGGTATCAATAAAGGTGGCACAAGATACAGACACCATTCATCATGTTCTTCATCGTTTTCTAGCTACAAGTAGCCACGTGATACAGTTTTGGCCACTGAAACATAAGAAGTCTGGTGTCTATAAAAATTTTCTTGGAGGCTCCACCTAGCAAAGATGGCATATATATCCCGTCATCATTTTACATAGTTACCCTTTCCAGCTAGTGTCTGGAGGATAGTAACTATCACAGCCAGGAAGAAGCACCAGAACTAGTTTTGGACTGCCTCTTTCTTCTTGTGTGAGAAAATGATCCTTCTCCCACTTAAAGTTGTTACTGTTCATATTTTCTGATATTTAAAGGTACACACAATCTTAACTGAGTCAGCAAGCTAATGAGAAAGAATAAAAGCTATCTACTTTGTTCCCAGTTTTATTCCCTCCACATCAAGAGATTTGTCAAGAAACCACAGGAACACAGACTTTATCTCAGCTAAGGAGTAACCGATCTTTCATCTGGCTTTTACTAGAAGACTGTAATGGGTTCAAGTGTTGAGGAAAAATAAATTCTGAAATACGAAGAAATGTCTCACCCTCTGATTATAGCTTGTTCATTTATACTGTTTTTCTTTCCTTAATGCCAAATTATTAAGTACTGTAGAGTTGTAAAATTCAATAATTAGCCCAGTGCTGACATTTAATAGCAGTATGAAGTTGGCCAAGCCATTTAAGTTCTTTCAATCCAATGTTATTAATTTTGTGAAATACTTAAGAAGGACCAAAACCAACTAATAAACACTACCTTTCACTAGGTGTTAAGTAAAGATATCTTTGCTTTAACAGTGCCTTCCCCATCTTTCTCCTTGCTTTGAAAGTAGAACTAGTTCATATCCCTTCAAAGATATTAACTAAAAGCTACGGGATGCCGTGCTAGATGAAACAATACTCTCTCTTCCTCCTCAGATACACTTAGTTGTAAAGGGTCTGGTGTTTTGCCTTTTTTCTAACCCAGCATCCTTACAGTGAGGATATTTTCTAATTTCTATTCCAAAAAGGTGGTCTTAAAGCTAAAACAAAAGACAAAGAGGTATCAAGGTAAAGAAGGGGATTAAGAGCATTCTTGGTAGAAGGGAGGCATAAATAGTCCTGAAATAGCAAATAGCTTAGTAAGTTTATGGGTTAGAATAGAATGAAAGAGTAATAAATGATTCTAGAGATGAGAGGGATAGAAACAACAAAAACTTCTAAGCAAAGATATGCTATTGGTTTTTAAAGATCATACTAACTGTTTTGTGGAGAACAGATTGCAAGAGCCAAAATGGGAGTTAGAAGACCAATGACAAAATTTTTGAGGTTGTTTGAATGGACCAGGGCAAGATAAATAAGAAGCAGAGAGAAGATTCAAAATACATGTGATAGACAGAATTAACCATATTACACTTCTTTATTTTTTTTTCTTTCTTTCCTTCTTTCTTTTTTAAAAACTGGGGATGAACCCAGGGGCATTCTACCTCTCAGCTACACCCCCAGCCCTTTTTATTTTTTTGTTTTGAAACAAGGTCTCACTAGGTTGCTGAGAGTCACTAAGTTGCTGAGGCTGGCTTCAAATCTGCAATCCTCCTGTCTCCGCCTCTATGCACTGGGATTACAGGCAAGCACCATGACACCCAGCTTCTTTAAGCATTTTTAAGCAGTGGCATACCTTTTGCAAACAATCTCTAGTGAGATTACCATAAATGATATGATCAAAGCAGCACTATTAGAACAAACACTGAAAGCAATCAATCTGTACTGATGAACAAAAAACTTAAAATCAGAAGGTATATATGAAAATTATAGTCTTTTATCAGTCTCAGTATCCAAATGATGTATGTACTTTGTTTTGGTTTCAAAGTATTTCTAAAAATCCTGTTTCATAGAGATACACAGAAGTAGTAAGTAACCCATCTTACACACAGGAAAACCAAACAGGAAAGCAGAAACATGATTCAGAGATCTGCACCAAAACAAGCCAACTAAGCAACACATCAAGAATATGTCAGTGATTTCCAAAGTACTAAAATTTGATATTTGAAATATCTGAGTGAACATTTTAAGATACAGTGCAGAGCTGGGCATGGTGGTGCATGTTTGTAATCCCAGCATCTGGGAGGCTGAGACCGGAGGATCTAGGTTCGTGGCCAGCCTCAGCTACCTAAGTGAGGCACTCCGCAACTTAGTGAGACCCTGTTTCAAAATAAAGAATAAAAGAAAAATAGGGCTGGGGGTATAGGTCAGAGGTAAAATGCCCCTGAGTTCAATCCCCAGTACCACCAAAAAAAAAAAAAGATACAGTGCAATTATTAATGAACTTGAGACATTTTCTGAATACAGAATTTCTTTGGTTTATTTATAAAACACAAGAGTGTCTAAAAATCCTGCTTAAAATCAGTATTTATTATTATTAGAATTTTACTTCTACTAAAGTTAGGTCATTTTTTTTTTTTTTTAAGGGGGAAAGCAAAGAAGAGAACCCTAAGCATTAGAAATGTCTTCATTAAAGCCGGGCATGGTGGCGCACGCTTGCAATCCCAGCATTTGGGAGGCTGAGACCAGAGGATCCGGGTTTGTGGCCAGCCTCAGCTACCTAGTGAGGCCCTCCACAACTTAGTAGACCTTGTTTCCAAATGAAAAATAGGGCTGGGGATCTAGCTCGGAGGTAGAACGCCCCTGAGTTCAATCCCCAGTACCGCAAAAAAAAAAAAAAAAAAAAAAAAAAAAAAAAAAAAAAAAAAAAAAAAAAAAAAAAAGTCTTCATTAATTAAAATTTGCTTTACATATTTCTTCAATTTTCTCCACTAAACCTAGAATTAAATCTTTTCTTTAAAGAGAATAAATATCTTTTCCACATGATACCACTTTATGTATATGATGACATATGTCAATGCTCTTCTACTTCTGTTATCTACTCCAGAAAAATAATCAACTCTTTACATGATATATGATACTAAGAGGGTTGTTCAAGCTGGGTGTGGTGGCATACACTTTTAATCCCAGTATTTGGGAGGCTGAGACAGGAGGATCAAAGGTTTGAAACCAGGCTAGCAACTTAGTGAGATTCTCAGCAACCTATCAAGACCCTGTTTCAAAAAACATAAAAGGGAACTGGGCGTGGTGGTGCACGCTTGTAATTCCAGCATTTGGGAGGCTGAGACCAGAGGATCTGGGTTTGCGACCAGCCTCAGCTACCTAGTGAGGCACTCCGCAACTTAGGGAGATCCCGTTTCAAAATAAAGAATAAAAAATAGGGCATTCTACCTCCGAGCTATACCCCCAGCCCTATTTTTTATTCTTTATTTGGAAACAGTATCCCACTAAGTGGCGGAGTGCCTAAGTAACTGAGGCTGGCCGCGAACCCGGATCCTCCAGTCTCAGCCTCTCAAATGCTGGGATTACAAATGTGCGCCACCACGTCCGGCTCTCAACTGCCCATTTTTTGATTGGATTGTTTTCTTAGTGTTAAATTTTCTGAGTTCTTTTATATATTCTAGATATTAGTCCTCTATAGGAGGAACAGTTGGTAAAGATTTTCTCCCATTCTGTAGGCTCTCTCTTCGACTGTTTCCTTTGCTGCATAGAAGTTTTTTAATTTGATATCATTCCACTTACTGATTTTATTTCCTGAGTTTTAGTAGTCTTACCGAGGAAATCTCTACTATAGCCTATATGTTGGAGAGTTGATCCTATGTTTTCTTCTAATAACTGAAAAGTTTCTGGTCTAATTGTTAGGTCTTTGATCCACTTTGTATTACTTTTGTATATGGTAAGAAATAGAGATCTAATTTTGTTTTTCTACATATGAACATCCAGTTTTTCCAAAACCATTTATTGAGAAGATTTCTCCAGCATACATATTTGGCTCCTGTTGAAAATCAACTGGCTATACGTGTAAGGATTTGCCTCTATCTTCTATTCTATTCCACTGGTTTATGTATCTGCTTTTATGGTAATACATGCTAGTTTTTGTTAATGTAGCTCTGCAGTATAGTATTAGGATGCCTCAAGCATGATTCTCATTGTTCAGAACTGTTTCAGCTATTCTGGGTCTTTTGTTTTTCAATATGAATTTTAGGACCTTTTTTTTCTAACTCTGTTTAGAATGACACTGGTATTTTGATAGAATTGCAATGAATCTGTAGATTGCTTTGGTAGTGTGGCCACTTTGACAATATTTATTCTGCCTACCCAAGAATATGGGAAGTCTTTCCATCTTCTAAGATCATCTTCAATTTCTTAAAAGGTCTATAATTTTCATTGTAGAGGATTTTTACAACAATAAATAAGATTTATTCTTTTTTTTTTTTTTTTTTTGAAGTTTCTGTGAATGGAATTGTTTTCCGGATTTTTCAGTGGATTTATGATTGGTGTATAGAAATGCTACTGATATTTATAAGTTGATTCTGTTTCCTGCTACTTTGCTGAATTTGTGTATCAGCTCTATACGTGATCTGGTTGAGTTTTTAGTGTCTTCTAAGTATAGGATCATATCTTTAAAAACAGGGATCATTTCAATTCTTCTTTTCCTGTTTGCATCCCTTTGATTTCCTTCTCTTGCTTAATTGCTCTGGCTAAGATTTCAAGAACTATACCAAATAAGAGTGGTAACAGTGAGCATCCTTGTCATAGTCCTGATTTTAGAGGAAATACTTTCAGAATTCCCCCATTTAGTATGATGTTGGTTTGGGGCTTATTATATATTGCCTATATGATGTTGAGGCAAGTTTATTCTGCTTTTTAAAAGAATGGTTTTGGTCATTAGGGCGACATAGAGGGAGAGAGCGGGTATCAGCACTGAGACTTGGAACTCAACCACTGAGAAGACTGCTTCTTGACAAGGGAGGAAAAGCAGCAAAAAAATAAAGTAATGAAAACTGAAACACTGCGGAATCACAGTCAGAAGAGAAAAGGAGCTTCATGTGTCTTTCCTGGTGAAAGGAGAGTGGTGAGTCTTGGCCAGGCCATGCCAGAGTGGGCAGCTGCCGACACTGAGGCTCCCAGAGACCAAAGCCAGCAATGAAGCAATAGATTATCGTGAAACCAGCGACCACAGACCACCACTAAAAGCAGTCGGCATTACTCTCCATGCTCAACAAAGACCCGGCTACCCAAATGACCCAACCAGATCCTGTAGCTGCAGCTGAACCCATCTCTTCCGGCAGGGTTCTGGAGCAGCGCTCAAGAACTTAAGTTAACAAGCATGGCAAGGAATAGACTCATAGGGTCTGAGACTTTGCAAATCACCCCTGCAGAGGTGTGGGGTGGGAGCTACTGTCTTACATAGCAGAAACGGGAATTAGCAGACAGCTCCTAGAGACATTCCAACAGGAGGACCTACAGGTCGCAGTTTGCTGAGTCCTTGTAGGGTATCTAGGGATCACCACAAGACACCCAGCCATGGTGTGTGTGGTAGGAGAGAGACAATTTGGCCTACCCAGTTGCAGGCCTGGAAAGCAATAAACTTACGCCTGGCCACGTTTGGGCACTACAAACACCAAAGCAGCCACCCAGGGCAGCAGTGGTGTCCCGTGGATTAAAAAATAAGCCACCCAAGCCCCAAGCTTAGAACCGTACAATCTCTCCCTGCTAGAACTCGGACTTTAAGCAGAGATCAGCAGCAGGCTGCACTTGGAGGTCCAGAGACCAGAGGCCCAGCAGGGTTTCACTTGATAACAGCTACAGGCTGGGAACTCAACACTTTATCCACTAGCAGTTTATGCCTGGCATGTATGTATGCTAGTGGACAGTACTTGACGTGATCATAACAAGCAAATCAGGGTAGACGGCCCAAGAATGATCAAAGCTCAGCGAGCTGGGCCACAAGCTCGGAACATAGTAATCGCTGACTTTGCTGAGCCTAAGCCCACTGGCCGGAGGTCAGCACTCCACAGTATCACAGGCTCACAATCAGCAGAGCAGGGGTGGTGTCCATGGGGCACTAAATCACAAACAGCAGGTTCTGAACAGAACAACAGAGTCTCTGACCTTGCATGTTTGGGCCTGGAGAGCACAGCGGTCTGCAGCCAATCAGTGACTCCTGTTTGCCTACACTAAGAATTATATCCAGTCGAAGAGGCACTATGGGACAGACTCAAAGTTGGATTATATAGGTCAGATTGGTGGAAGCAAATATACACCCCCAGCATAGACCTTATTATAAAGAGATAACAAATAGACACGGGACTCACACACAAAGAGGAAGAAGATGCCAAGGCACAAAAATACAATCCTGAGAACTCAAAATATAAGAATGAGGAATAGTGAGGAAATAATAAACTCCCACAACTCAACAACAAGGAAGATCACCAATATTGATCTCCAGGAAATGCAAGGAGGAGAATTTCAAATTTTGATCTTGAAAGTGATGAAAGGCCTCAAAGACACTGTACAGGTAATAGAGGAAATTGAAGCCCTAAGAAAGAACCAAAAAGAGGCTTTGAATGAAATGAAGGAGCCAATATTAAATAAACTGCAACAGAAACCAACTTTGGTAGACTAGACCACATGGAAAACAGGTATCGCTCTTGGAAGACAGTTCATTCAAAACTGAAAACACAGTCAACAATATACAGAAGACATTACAATACAACATAAACATCCAAGAAATATGTGACAGTGCAAAATGTCCTAATTTATAGATAAAAAGCATTGAAGAAGATGTAGAAGCACAAAGAAAGGGTATCAGAAAGCTTTTCAGAGAAATTTCAGAGAATTTTCCAAACATAAAAAAAGACTTAGACATCCACATAGAGGAGACATGCAGAACACTATTCATACAAGATCAAAAAAGGAGCTACCTATGTCATGTAATAATCAAAATGACTAACATAGAGGCCAAGGAAAGAATCTTAAAAGCAGTGAGAACAAAAGAATGGTGACATTCAGGGGAAAAACAATAAAAATTACTTCAGACTTTTCAACCTAAGTCATGAATGCCAGAAGGGACTGGTATGATGTACTCCAGACCCTGGAAGAAAACAACTTCCAACCAAGAGTTCTATATCCAGCAAAAATATCATCTAAAATTGATGGAGACATAAAAACATTCCAAGACAAGCAGAAACTTAAAGAATTCATGACTACCAAGCCAACATTAGAGAAAATACTTAAATAAAACACAAAGAAGAAAAAAGGAGCAAATTCCAGAACCAAAAAATATGTGAATTCCACCAGGTGGGCAACTAAGCAAAGGAGAAATAACACTACATCAAACAAAAAATAGAACTCAAAATGAATGGAAACAAAAAGCATATCTCAATAACAACGCTAAATATCAAAAGTCTTAACTCCCCGATTAAAAGACACAGACTGGCCATGTGTATTAAAGATCATAATCCAACTATATGCAGCTTGGAAGAAACTCAACTTACAGCCAAAGACATTCATATGGGAAAAGTAAAAGACTGGAAAAAGATATACCATGCAAATGAAGACCAAAAATAAGTAGGGGTAGCAATGCTCATATCTGACAAAACAGACTTTATGATAAAACACAGCAGAAGAGACAAACTGGGTCACTTCTTAAGAAAAGGAACAATCCAACAAGAAGATAGAATGATAATAAACATTTATGCCCTAAACGTGGGTTCACCCCCTTTTGTAAAAAAGAAACTCTCCAGGATATCAGGTCTCACACATACTCAAATACAATAATATTGGGAGACTGCAACACCCATTCACACCACTAGATTGATCTTCCAGACAAAAGATGAGTAAAGACTTTCAGACCTAAAGAACACTATAAACAACATGGACCTAGTAGACAGGTCCAACAACAGCTGAATACACATTCTTCTCAACTGCCCATGGAACCTTTTCCAAAACAGACAACATCCTGGGCCACAAAGCAAGCACCAGCAAATTTAGAAAACATAATATAATTCTCTTCATTTTCTAAGATCACAATGGAATAAAAGTAGAAATCAACAACAGAAGACCAAAAGAAATTACATAAATACATGGAGACTGACTGATACACTCTTGAATGAAGACTGAATTAGAGGAAGAAATAAGGGGAGAAATTTTTAAAAATTCCTGGAATTAAAAATAGAGACATGACATACCAAAATCTATGGGACACACTCTGAAGGCAGTGCTAAAAAGAAAATTTAGAGCCCTGTGAGTGCCCACATAAGAAAAACAGTCACCAAATAATCAACATAATGACACACCTCAAACACTTAGAAAAACAGGAACAGTCTAATCCCAAAGCCAGTAGAAAGGAAATAATTAAAATCAGAGCAGAAATCACTGAAATAGATTAAAAAAAAAAAGAATCAACAAAACAAAAAGCTGATTCTTTGACAAGATTAATAAGATTGACAAACCCCTAGACAACCTAACCAAAAGAGAGAGAGAATCAACCCAAATTATTAAAATCAGAAATGAAAATGGAGACATCACCACAGACAGTGGGAAAATTCAGAGGATCATTAGAAACTATTTTGAAAATTTATACTCCAATAAACTGGAAAACATGGAAGAAACTGACAGATTTCTAGACACATACAACCTACCTAAACTGAACCAAGAGAATATAGAAAACCTAAACCGACCAATAGCAAGCAAAAAGAGAGAAACAGCAATAAAAAGCCTGCCATCAAAGAAAAGCCCAGGTCCAAATGGATTTCCAGCTAAATTCTACAAACCCTTTACAGATGAACTAAACCCAATACTTCACAAGTATTCCATGAAATCGAAAGACATGGAATTCTTCCAAACTCCTCTATGAGGCCAGTATCACATTAATACCAAAACCAAATAAAGATGCCTCAAGAAAAGAAAATGACAAAGCCGGGCGTGGTGGCGCACGCTTGTAATCCCAGCATTCAGGAGGCTGAGACCGGAGGATCCGGGTTCGATGGATGCCAGCCTCAGCTACCTAGTGAGGCACTCCACAACTTAGTGAGACTCGGTTTCAAAATAAAGAATAAAAAATAGGGCTGGGGGTATAGCTCAGAGGTAGAATGCCCCTGAATTCAATCCCCAGTACCACCAAAAAAAAAAAAAAAGAAAGAAAAAGAAAAGAAAATGACAGACCAATATCACTGATAAACATATATGCACAAATTCTAAACAAAATACTATCCATGTGCATTTAAAACCACATCAAGAAAACTGTATACCATGACCAAATTGGCTTCATCCCAGGAAAACAAGGCTGGTTCAACACACAATACATGTTATTCACCACATAAATAGAACTAAGGACAAAAATCACATGACCATCTCAATAGACACTGAAAAAGCACTTGACAAAACTCAATACTCATTCATGTTAAAAACACTGCAGAAAATCAGAATAGAAGAAATGTACCTCAATATCATTAAGACAATATACAATAAACCCAAAGTCAACATAATACCAAACAGGGAAAAACTGCAGGAATTCCCTTTAAAATCAGAAACAAAACAAGGATGCCCACTATCACCAGAAAGATATCAAAGGAATTCAAATAGGAAAATAATTAAAATTATCTTTATTTGCAGATGACATGATCCTACATCTAGAAAAATCCAAAAACTCAAACAAAAGACAATTTGAACTGATTGACAAATTCAGCAAAGTAGAGAGATACAAAATTAACCTAAAAAAAAAAAAGAGTAGCTTTTCTATATGCCCACCACGAATTCATTGGGGGGGGGGAACAATCCTATTCACAATAACCTCAAAACCAATAAAATACCTAGAAATAAACCTAACTAAGCAGGTAAAAGACTTCTACAATGAAAATTTAAGAAACACTAAAGATAGAAATTGAAGATCTTAGAAGATGAAAAGATCTCCCTTGCTCTTGGACAGGCAGAATAAATATCAAAATGGCCATTCTACCAAAAGTGATCTACAGAGTCAATGCAATCCCTATCAAATAATACCAATGTCATTCTTCACAGACCTAGAAAAATCATTTATAAACTTCAAATGGAGAAACAAAAGACTCAGAATAGCCAGAGCAATTCTCAGCAATTAGAACCCTGCAGGAAGCATCACAATTCCTGACTCTAAATTACGATACAGAGCTATAATAATAAAACAGCATGGTATTGGCACAAAAACACACAGACCAATGGAACAGAATAGAAGATACAAAAACAAGAAACAAACCCAAACACTTAGAGCCAATTGGTTTTCAACACATATGCCAGACACATATGTTGGAGAAAAGACAGCCTTTTCAACAAATGGTGTTTGGAAAACTGGCTATCTACTTATAGAAAAGTGGAACTAACTTACCTCTCAGCCTGCACAGGAGTCAACTCAAGATGGATCAAAGACCTAGAAGACCAGAGACTGTGACGCTACTAGAGGAGGACTTAGGTGCAACTCTCCAACATATACACACATGTAGAAACTTCCTCAACAAAAGCTCAGGAAATTAAAACAAGAATAAGTGGGATGGCATTAAACTAAAAAGTTTCTGCAGAGCTGATAGTGGTGGCACACACTTGTAATCCCAATACTTGGGAGGCTGAGGAAGAAGGATCCGGGTTCATGGCCAGCCTCAGCTACTTAGTGAAGCACTCCACAACTCAGTGAGACCCTGTTTCAAAATAAAGAATAAAAAATAGGACTGGGGATGTAGCTTGGAGGTAGAATGCCCTGAGTTCAATCCCCAGCACTGCAAAAATAAATAAATAAAATTTCTGCACATCTAAGGAAATTACCAAGAGTCTAAAAAGAAAACCTACAAAATGGGAGAAGGTCTTTGCTCTCTGATTGAGGACTAATATCTAGAATACACAAGTAATTTAAAAGACTATACTAAAAAAGCAAATAACCCAATCCAGAAATGGGCAACTGAACTGAATATATACTTCACAAAAGAAATACAAATGACCAATAAATACATGAAAAAATGTTTAACAACACTAGCAATTAGGGAGATGCAAATCAAAACTGCACTGAGATTCCATTTAAGCCCAATCCGAATGGCAATCAAGAAGTCAAATAATAAATGCCGGCGAAGATATGAGGAAATAGGAATTCTATACTGTTGGTGGGATTGCAAACTAGTTTAGCTGCTATGGAGATCAGTGTGGAGACTCCTCAGAAAACTGAATGGATCCACCACATGATCCAGCTATACCACTTCTGAGTATCTTTCTAAAGGAGCTGAAATCAAAGAACTACATTAATATGTGCATACCCATGTTTACAGCAGCACAATTCACAAGAGTCAAATTATGGAAACAACCTAGGTGGTCCATCAACAGATGAATGGATTACAAGATTATGGGAAATAAACATAATGGAATTCTATTCAGCAATAAAGAATAAAATTAGGTCATTTACAAGAAAGTGGAAGAACTTGAACATTATATTAAGTGAAATTAGCCAATCACAAAAAGTGAAGGGATATATGTTTTCTCTAATATGTGCAAGTGAGGGAGTAATTAGGATACCAGAGAGACTCCAGATAATGGAGGATTGGAGGTCTAAGGGAAAGGGAGAGGGAAGACTGAGGTTCATTAATAGAAATACTACCATCAACTATGTGTACATATATGAATATACCAACGTCAATCCCAGTACTTTGTATTGGAGAAGGGGGGAAATGGGGAGGTGGGGAGGGAACCAAGTACTGTGTGCATATATGTGTATCACTATCAACATTATTTACAGTATGATGTGAGATGTGATTTCCAGTATTAATGCCAATAGCTACAATCATGTATAATTTATCTTTCTGTGTTTATTTCATGCTATGTATTTATAATTCATTTTATAACATATTATCCATATTCTATACATACTAAAGACACTATCTTTCTAGTTTCTCTTCCATACCCAAACCAAATATATTCCAGTCTGCTTCTACTTTCTGTCTTACAGATTTCCTTATAAGGAAACACTCTGAAATATACAGGTCTTCCTCCATTCTACTAGGTGTTTCTTTTGACTAAAACATATTGGTTTATGGCTACTTTCTAGTCATTAACCCAGACTACCAAGCTTTGGTAATATTTAAAAACTTAAACTTGTTTTTATTTTAGTACTGAGAATTCTTATTTGTACTCTGTGGCTGCTAGAGAGATGTGATAAACATTATTCCTGATACTATTTTATCCTAAGAATTCTTCTCTATAGTCACCATTTAGAAAAATCTAAACAAAAGCTCAAATGGGTGTAAGAAAGAACACATATTATGAAGAGTGATATGACCAAAAAAGAAAAACAACCCAAAAACCCTTCTTACATGAGAACAAATATTAAGTTTAATATTTCATATACCAGAAAAACGTCCAAAACAAGCCTTCAAACAAAGAAACAACTTGATTTCTTACCAACCTGTGGTTTTAAAATAATCTGATGGGCTACCATGTGATTACACTATAGCTAGAGAGAGGACAATGAATGCCAACCAACTATGAATAACTAAACCAATCTATAGGATTTAAGTAAAAATTCCTTTCTCATAAAAAGGAACAATGTAGCAAACAGTCAAGAAGACAGTATGATTATCCAAAAGTTAACTCAGATCTTCCTTCTCTGGATCACAGCTCTATAATACTAAAACCATACCATATAGAATTTCTTACTCTAGATAGTAAGAATTATATAAAAGGTTGTTGGGTCCTTTTAAGTACTCATGAAGGTACCAGAATAAATAACTAGAAAAAGCAGAAACTAGGATAGAGAAGTAGATATGTATCCATTCTAAATTGATACAATTCTTATAACAGAAATAAAAATCTCATGTTTCAAAACATCACACAGACAACTTCTAAATGCAACCACCCCTTATGACAGTGTAAATTAATACCTGACAGCCAATGAGGAGTACCACAATAGTCATTTTGAAAAGACACTATAACATTTTGGAATGATACTATCTATAACTTCTGAATGCCCTCGTTTGAAGCACAAAGCTATCTACAATAATATGAAGAAAAAACAAGGACTTGGCCTTACCTGGTAACTCAGACTGGAAGCAGGTTAGAAAGTGAAGCAATACAGCAAGGGCTAAGTACCATGACAACCTAAGTTCCCAATCCTATGACGAGAGATTGCTTCTTCACAGTGTAGTGGCCACACTATTATAAATTGCTGTTCTCATCTTTCCCTTTCTCCTTGATTTAAAATAAAGTATGATCAGATGATCAGAACTGCTAGCCTCAGGAACAGCAAGCAGGTAATTCTAGTATCTAGGTCTAGTTTCATCTCCATTTTTTCCCATTTTGGATTTCTTTAAGTTGTGTATTTGGCTCCATGACCCCATTTCTATTAACTATCTATAACTTGTTTCTACACATACACACACTATACATATATATATGTGTGTATATGTATATAGTTTACACACAACTATATATATATGTATAGTGTGTGTATGTATATATATACATATATATACACATTTCATAAAATGCTTTGAATTGTAGATAAAGGACAAATACAAATCAAAAAGCTCATATCTGGCATTTTATCAGTTAAAATTCTATTTTCTGGTATCTCTATACATGTAACTACCAAAAATGATGTTCATAATGAGGACTAAAATACTAATGTTGAGGTCCCTATGAGATCCCCCCAAATTAAACTAGATGAGTTAGACTGTAACTCAATGGTAGAACATGTGTTTAGCATGTGCAAGGCCCTGGGTCTGCTCTCCAGTAACATCAAAAATAAAAAATTAAACTACAATATTTTACTGTATCCTAATTCTCTGAATATTCCCTTTACTAAGCAATATTCTATCCATTCATCATGATGAGTATGAGTTTTGCTAAAAAATAGTAGTTATTATTGTTTCCACTTATAATTACATACTCTGTACCACTATTTCCCATGCAGGATTAAACAGTAATCAATGAAGACAAAATTATCAGATACTCTCATTTGAGAAGAGTCTTTGAGAATCCACAAAAGAGTTAAAGTATTCTCCTATAGTTATTTTTTATTTTCCCAGTTTTGTAAACAACATAAAAAAATGTTAACAAGAATGCGCAAATGAAGAGACAGGTCGAGAAAAGCGGCCCTTTCAAAATTATGTATCTACATGAATAGGAGAAACATCTGGCTTCGTATTCTTTTTTATTGCATTATGTTATCTCTCCAACCTGAAGAATAGAATAAAGGTAGGTAGCATACTTTGTGTTACATTCCAAATAGTTTGGCATTGGATGGTTAGCTAATATGACAAGGATAAATATTTTGTTGGGACTTGGTATGTCTATAGCAATATAGTCCTGACATTCCAGGAAAGTTCAAAAGAGGTATAATGAAACATTGTCTCACACTCAAAGTCTCCAAGTGTTGTGGAATCTCAGGTTACTATTTAGTAAAACAGAGTAGGGGAAGGGAATTAAAACAGAAGAGGCATCTAAATGTTTCCTATGAACTCATTTTTTAATTAGTTCAGAGGATTTATTTTGCAGTACTGGGATTTAACCCTGGGATGCTCTACCAACAACTCCAGTCCTTTTTATTTTTTTGAGATGGGAGTCTCACTAAGTTGACCCAGGCTGGCCTAGAACTTGCAATCCTCCTGCTTCAGCCCCTGAGAAGAATAAGATTAGAGGTGTGTGCCACCATGCTTAGCTCCTATTTACAGCACTTTCAATAATTCAAGAATCAATCTGCAAAACTACCTAGTGTTTAAGGTTTCTTAGGTAATAGTTATAATTGTGAGTTCAGATCCTTAACCACTTACTTCAATCTAGAATGTCTCCCCAAAAGCTCATGTCTTGAAAGTATGTCCTCTATGCAGCAAGGTTCAGAGATGGGACATGGCTGGAAGAGGTGGGTCACTAGGGGCGTGGTCTTAAGGACTATATCTGTCCTTGAATATCTTTCTCTCTCTCTCTCTTTGCTTCTAGCTGTATGAGTTGAGCAGCTTTTCTTCACCATACCTGCCATGATATTTCTGCCTTGGAACCAACTATGTATCAAACTTCTGGAACCATGAGCTCAAATAATCCTCTAAGTTGTTCTTGTTAGGTATTTGGGTCATAGCAACACAACAGCTGACTAATATACTACCTCTGGTAAATTATCAAGGAAATTATTTCTTCTCAGAACTATAAGAGAAACGATAAAAATCTTCCATATTATCTTGAAAGAAATAATGGCAATGGAAAAAGAGTTTGATGTTATTTGATGTCTCAATGTTATCATTTTTCTAAAGTTAGGGTGTTTCAAAGGAATTTGTGTATGAACATGGGTAAGATGTCAAAGGCAAGGCAATTTCTTCAAACGATGTAACCTTACAAGAGATTCAAATAATACTGGAAGCTTAAACAAAAAGCCTAAAGATCTGGTTTACTATAGTGATTAAAAGCCAGACAACTAGCCAGGCATGGTGGTGCATGCCCATAATCCTACTACTTGGGAGGCTAAAACAGGAGGATTTCAGGTTTGAGGTAAGCCTAGCAATTTAGTGAGACCCTTGTCAACTTAGCGAGATTGTTTCAAAATAAAAAATAAAGTAGGTAGAGCACCCCTAGGTTCAATCCCCAGTACAAAAAAAAAAAATACTGTTAACATTGGGGTAGTTATTGAACCTGTGTTTTGGTTTCCTTATCTATGAAAAATGGGGAAATGATTGTATGCCTACCTCTCAAAGTTGCTTGAAAAAATTAAACAGTATAATCCATATAAATAATTAGAAAAGGCCTGACATGTAGTAAGTACTATAGTAATTTTTATTCAAAAATCCATAAAAAACTAACAGAATTTAGTATACTCTGACCTTAATTATAGGGTTGTGCACTAAATATACACCTAATGCCGGGCATGGTGAGCATGCTTGTAATCTCAGTACTTGGGAGGCTGAGACAGGAGGGTCACATGTTCGCAGCCAGCCTCAGCAACTTAGTGAGGCCATCTGCAACTTAGTAAGACTGTTTCCAAATAAAATAATAAAATAGGTCTGGGGGTTTAGCTTGGAGGTAGAATGTCCTTGGGTTCCATCCCCAGTACCACTATAAATAAATAAATAAATAAATAAATAAATAAATAAATAAATAAATAAATAAATAAATAAATAAATAAATATCTTTACTAAAAATTCATGGAAAAGACTGAAAGTTTGGTACAAATAAATGAGAAGTGTACCAAGTAACTTTCAAATTCACTGTATTTGCTTAACACAACATGCCCGCTGGGCACAGTGGGGCATGCCTGAAATCCTGGCACTTGGGAGTCTTAAGAAGAGGGGATCATCTGTTCGAGGCAAGCCTTGGCAACTTAGAGACCCTGTGTTTCAAAACAAAAGGCAAAAAAGGTTGGGGATGTAGCTCAGTGGTAGAACACCCCTGGGTTCAATCCCCACTACCACAAAAAGTAAAATAACATGTTATGCTAGTAAGACACCATATTGATAAAAATATTGACTGTCTTTGTTATAATAGGGATTCAACTGGGAAGCATTATCCCCTAAGTTCCCTATTGAAATCTGAAAATGATCTCATTTGCTTAAGACCGTGCCATGTGTACTGCAAATACTAGAAAATCCATTTTTTTAAACAGCAGCCTCCAAATTATTAACCATGGGATTCAATCTATATAAAATTTTACACATTTTATTTCCCATTGCCTTGTACTAATCAATCCCTTAAATCCTGGCTTTCATAGTTCTGAATCCCTCTTCTGTCCTCCCTTACCTATCTATGCCTATCTCACTTTTATGTACCATATTATATTTGTAATTGTCCTATATGCTTACTTCCTACTGGACTTGAGCTTCCAGTGAGATTAGGAACTATGTTTTGTCTATCTTTGTGTGTATGCCAAGAATACTTGTCAATGTTCAGTAAACATTTAGTGGATAAATTATATAAATGTATGAAATGTTAATTCAAATGATGAAAAGCTTGATAAAATGAATGATTCTAAAAAAGTCAACTACCAAAATAACAACAACAGTAGTAATGGAAAGAAATTCAGATCACTTATTGCCAATCTTAAAAGGCACCACTTTCACTTTTCACAAAAACTGGTATTTACTTTATGAAAAAACATTTTTAAGAATTCCAAAACCATATTCAAGTCTCCATCTCTAAAGTTTTTAGTGCAATTTGGTAATAGAAGTTTAAAGAATAATACAATAAACAACTTCATTTCCAATATACAGCCTAAGAAATAAGGCATTAACAAGTTTTAACTTCCATAACACTTGCTTTGTAGCTTTTTATTTTTTTTTTGGAGTCAAACCAAAGACAATTTTAAATGTATGATAATTAAATAAGTTTACACTATTATTTGTTTCCTTAACTTACTTTTCTGTTTTGAAGAATATTGCACAACCATCCACATGCTTTCTCTCCTGCTCAGACATGATTTTGGCACGTGACTTTGGAGAAAAAAATCCATCATATCCACGCTCCTTCAATGCTGGCAGAAAGAGAGTGAAGTATTGCTCTGTTTCCACCTCCTAAGGAAAAAAAAAAAAAAAAAAAGCTGTTATCTACATGCCAGAGGGAAACACTGATTAAGACATAAAAGCATTCAGCATTATGAGTAAGGTATGAGGTTCAAACATGTACATAATGGATATTATCTAATTATCTTGCCTTATTAACAGCTTTTTAAACATGAAAGAACTAGAAAGGTGACATGATTATTTTATGTCCAAACAGCTAGTTAGTAATGGGAGTAAGATTATATCCCAAATCTCTAGACTTGTAATTTAGAGTTCATTCCAATATAGTTCACTTCCTCAAAGCTGATAATTAAAGTAAGCTGAGCATATGACAGATTCAGGTGGTAGGGAATAGTAAATTTTACATAGAAGGAGGTAATTTTTTAAATTACTTATTCTCCTGAACCATGATAGCAAAGAATGATAGGTATCAATAAAACAATTTAAGGAATTTTTAGCTACCTGAATACCAATCATACAATGATCTCTCTTAAATGAATAATCTTTGACCCATAAGATATTCTTAACAAATCTTTCCAAATAAAATAATCAAATGTGAAAATAATGATTCATGCATCAAGATGTTCATAGTAGCATGATTTTATAACAGCAAAAACCTATAAGCAAGCCGGGCGTGGTGGCGCGCACTTGTAATCCCAGCATTCGGGAGGCTGAGACCAGAGAATCCGGGTTCGCGGCCAGCCTCAGCTACCTAGTGAGGCACTCCACAACTTAGTGAGACTCAGTTTCAAAATAAAGAATAAAAAATAGGGCTGGGGGTATAGCTCGGAGGTAGAATGCCTGAGTTCAATCCCCAGCACCGGAAAAAAAAAAAAAAAAACCTATAAGCAACTAAATGCCCAACACTAGGGAAAAATCTAAATCAATTAATATATCCTCATATAATTAATTGGTTTTGAAGAATTTTAGTAACATGAAAACTGCATTAAGTGTAATAAAGAAAATATGTCAACAGTGTGATTTCAATTTTATTTTGAAAATATATTTTTAAGTAAGTGAATAAAAAGAAAATGTGCAGAAGAAAATATTCCAGAAATTTCAACACAGTGACACAGTGACTATCTTTAGGGTTAAGGGAACAGGTGTTTTCCTCCATCACATATTTTTTCAAAATTTTCAACTTTTCTAGAATGAATGATTTATAATATAGTATTACTTTTATGATAGGAAAAAGTTTTCTTAAATTATGATTTATCCTTAAAACTATGTTACTTAGAAGGCTATGAGGCTGTTATTACTACAAATTCTAAACCAAAAGACATTTCAGTAACAACAACCACCTAATTTTATTTACTTCCTCCTCCCCTCAATTCTGTGCCAGTCTCAGTATTTACAAGAAAACTTAACTTTTAACTACTTTTACTTATTATCATTTCCTATGAAATATAAAAATAAATTATCAAGCTACTCTATTAGGAAAAAATACTTAAAAGTAGCAGGACACAGTGGTACACATCAGTAATTCTAACTACTTAGGAGGTTGAAGCAAAAGGATTACAAATTCGAAGTCAGCCTGGGCAATTCAACAAAACCCTATCCGAAAATAAAACTTAAAAAGGGCTGAGGAGAGCCGGGCGTGGTGGCGCACGCTTGTAATCCCAGCATTCGGGAGGCTGAGACCGGAGGATCCGGGTTCGCAGCCAGCCTCAGCTACCTAGTGAGGCACTCCGCAACTTAGTGAGACTCGGTTTCAAAATAAAGAATAAAAAATAGGGCTGGGGGTATAGCTCGGAGGTAGAATGCCTCTGAGTTCAATCCCCAGTAC
>PVLC010006039.1:0-71976 GCA_004027655.1 Graphiurus murinus
CGTGGTGGCGCACGCTTGTAATCCCAGCATTCGGGAGGCTGAGACCGGAGGATCCGGGTTCGCGGCCAGCCTCAGCTACCTAGTGAGGCACTCCGCAACTTAGTGAGACTTGGTTTCAAAATAAAGAATAAAAAATAGGGCTGGGGGTATAGCTCGGAGGTAGAATGCCCCTGAGTTCAATCCCCAGTACTGCAAAAAACAAAAAAAACAAAAAAAAAAAAAAAAAAAGAAAAATAAAACTTCAAACTTGCTTTCTATTTTGAGGCCATCACAAGATGTTTTGTGCTTACGTTCATTCCTAAGTCATAAACAGGGGTAGGATGGGCTGGGAATTAAGTTCTGTCTTGAAAAAATATTAATTTGGAATTGAGTTAAAATTAGTAAATGAAAGAAAGGGGAGGAAATGAAACATCGGACTCAACTTATTTGGAAGCAAAATAATAAACACCTCATGGGGGTAGAAGAGGCATGCAAATGTGCTTCCAGCTTTGGGCCTCTGCTCCTGGACAGAACCCCATTGTCAGGGAACAGGGGGCGAGGCTGAGTGCTGTGGGAACTTCGAGAGAAAGCCTGTCGGTGGACTTTGACACAGGTCACCTTCTTCTTGAGGCTATGATCTCACGGTCAACATGGCTTCTGACTAATAGACAGTAGCTGTCATACTATGAGCTGTTTTATCGTAATATAATTATCACCTATACAAGATGCAGTCATTGCCTATTTTTAGGAATCTCTCTTCTGGGAATCATGGTTAGGATGGTCTCCAGAAAAGCTATCCCCAGTTGTATGAAACAAGCTCCTTTTCCAAGACAGACTCCCTTACTGACAACCTGCTGGTTGCTTTGCAGGTCATTCCCTCCATCTCCCTCAAGATCTTCCCCTTTTTCTAAACAGCAAGAACGCTTACCTCCCCCAGGCTTCAGCCTTGGGTTTCCTTCTCAGGAAGGTTCTTCAGGTTCCACATGTCCTGCAGGACCTATTTATGGATCGGAACAAAATAGACTACTGAATTGTGCAGGCGCAGAAAACTAGCACAAGAAGTTGTGAATGTGAGGGAACCTTACTTGGTCACCTTCATTCCCAGAAAGTCCACTTTGTACTGATAACACTCTGTAATCCGCCTTCCTAAAGCACAGCCCTGATGTCACGTTCCTGCACACAGACTAGAAGGAAATGTGCCAAAATATTAACAGTGGTTTCTAATGAGGGATGAGCTTCCTGGTAACAGATTTATTTACTTTATATTTTTTAGTCTTTTTTTCAGTTATACAATGAACGTACTTTTGGGGGAAAAGGTGTTATTTTTATAATAAAATCTTCTAGGATTTCCAGTTATAAATCATCCCTCTGACATTCTCTGTGGTGTTTCGTTTGTTTTTTTGAGATGGAGTCTTGTGCTGTCCAAATTGGCTCTTGCCCCAGCTTCCCAAGTAGCTGGGTCTATACACTTGCCACCGTGCCCGGCCTCCCTCTAACATTCAGGGTCTTGGCAATATTGCTTCACTCTATCTAGCCTTACTTTTTTGTCTGTCGGTCTTGCACTCAAAGGTGTAGCCACATGGAGCCACTCTTTTGTCACGTTCAGTTTCTGCTTTGTCTGCTTATGTCTTCTTTACATATCAATTTTCCATTCTTCAAACTGATTTCACCTTCTTTAGAGAATATTTCTCACTATAAATTTTTTTGTAAAAGACCTTGGAGGGAGCTGGGTGTGGTGGCGCACGCTTGTAATCCCAGCATTCAGGAGGCTGAGACCAGAGGATCCGGGTTCGCGGCCAGCTTCAGCTACCTAGTGAGGCATTCCGCAACTTAGTGAGACTCGGTTTCAAAATAAAGAATAAAAAATAGGGCTGGGGGTGTAGCTCGGAGGTAGAACGCCCCTGAGTTCAATCCCCAGTACCGCAAAAAAAAAAAAAAAAAAACAAAAAGACCTTGGAGGGGAGGAACTAACACCCTCCTCTCCCTCATTAGTTCTACTTCCTAGAGATAACTGCTGTTAATGTTTTGATTTATGTCTTAGTTCTGCAGCTGAGAGTCTATTCTATTATAAGCTGTATTCTATATGGCAGTGGTGGTATTCATTCTCATCTTATTTCCATTTTGGATTTTGAGTTCCTTTTCCAGGTGCAGCTCTAAGAGAGTGGCTTTTCACCCTTGCGCCCTATAGTAACACATTGTCCACTTTGTGCCTTCTTGGATTGAAGGCAAGAAATGCTATTTTCCTAAATCGTGCTTTCATGTTGAGAAACACACTTGCATGTTATACAGTAGTGTTTAAGCACAAACCAAAATGTTTTTGTTGCAATGGAAATATTTCAATGAATGTTTAGGATTGGAACATATAAACAAAATGTGGGTACAAATTAGTTGATTAATCATTGTTTTTCTAGAAGCAGGAAGAGTTTTGTTGAATTCTATCAAAGGAGAAATTAATATCTGCTTGTGAGGTCTTTCCTTGGGAAAACCTGGGTTTTAATGCTACTTAGTATACAGACTATTGCTCTTTTGGCAAGAGCAAAGCAACCAATACCATCACCAAGTAAAATGTGCTCAGAAGCCAGCACTTGGAATGAGAATGAACACTTGATGCTCTGGCAGTAGAGTTGCAGTTCTCTTTCTCCGACGTTGTCACACACACCCTTCACAGTAAGCGTAGCAATATGTTATTGAAGCATCAGTCTAGATCCCAAAGTGATACCATCCGTGTTACTTTTCTTTTTATTTCCCAACTGTCAGTTCTGGTAGGTTTAGTTCTCTGAACCATTCACTCAGCAACCTTTTCTTCACAGATTTTGTCCCACACACGTGCTTCTTTTTAGTAGGTTCAGGAATGAACTTCACATGTCCTCAGTCTAGTCAGCTTTTATGTGTTTCCTCTGCATTCTTTTTTTTTGCGGTACTGGGGATTGAACTCAGGGGCATTCTACCTCCGAGCTACACTCCCAGTCCAATTTTGTAATTTTTATTTTGAAACAGGGTCTCAGTAAGTTGCAGAGAGCCTCACTAAGTAGCTGAGGCTGGCTGCAAACCCAGGATTGTAGGTTTGAAGCCAGCTTCAGCAATTTAGCAAGACCGTCACAACTTAGCATAACCCTGTTTCAAAATAAAATTAAAAAAAAAATTTTTTTTTAAAGGGCTGGAAATAGAATGCCCCTGGGTTAAATCCCCAGCACCCAAATAAACACACACCACCATAAACAAACAAATAAACATACCAGGGGGAAAAAAGAAACAGCTGATGGCCGGGCGTGCTTGTAATCCCAGCATTGGGGAGGCTGAGACCAGAGGATCCGGGTTCGTGGCCAGCCTCAGCTACCTAGTGAGGCACTCCACAACTTAGTGAGACTCAGTTTCAAAATAAAGAATAAAAAATAGGGCTGGGGGAGTAGCTCGGAGGTAGAATGCCCCTGAGTTCAATCCCCAGTACCACAAAAAAAAAAAAAAAAAAAAAGAAACAGTTGATGAACATAAGATTTTTGTCTCCTGAAAGATGCACACTTTTCAAGGGCGGAGTCACGGCTGAGGTATTGTTTTCAGGGAGTTTGGGTCATATTGGATAAAAATTGAACTAGCAGTCTAAATTTCTTTGTGAACATCCAGTTACTGACCAACTGTAAGAAAATGCTAAAGTTATGAGATAATTGGGTAAATTAGAACACTGAGGGTATATTTGCTAATACAAAGAAATTGCTTTTCATTGTTAATGTATGATAGTAGTAGTAGTAGTAGTATTTTAAAAAACCCTTATCTTTTAGTAATACATGCCAAAGTACTTATAAATAAAATGCTACAATATCTGGATTTAGCTTTAAAATAATCCAGTGGGTTGGGGTATAGATGAAACAAGATTGGCCATATGTTGTTAGCTGTTAAAGTTAGGGTAATTACAGCATCTTTCTACTTTTGTGTAAGTTCAGAAATTTTCATGACAAAATGTTAAGACAGATTTTATCATTCTCTGTTTTCACTACCAAAAAAAAAAAAATTTAGCAGCATAGCCAGGGTTCTTGCTCATGAGAAATTATGCTATTTGCAGCATTGCCTCATTTGCTGATTTACGGGTGGGGTGGCTTCTGAGAGATTGGAAGCCTGAGTCACGTGTGTAAGTAAGCATGGAATTCTAGTAAGGTCATCTGCAGCTTTTCAGCCCTCCCTGTGCATTTCTTACTGCTGCATGGGGGTGATGGAAGGAATAGCTGCCACTCTTCTAGAGGGCAGAGAACCCCCAACTTATCTCTTAAGAATCATTGTTGCCCTTTACAAGTCTTTGTCTCCTAATTTTCCCTGCTCTTCAGTGGAATGTGGGTGCTGAAGTGCTTACATTTAATATTTTCTTGGAAGTGGAGCTAATTTTTTTAGCAAGATGCTGAAGAATGGCACTTATCCTTGACTTCCTTTATGAATTTGAAACTCACTCAACTAAATTATGCACTCATACAGTAAGACTGGAGGAACTGGTGTGAAGTTAATAGTAGCACGTGTTTGAGAGTGGCTCCCAGCCTCTGTTCTAATACTTTTTTCAGTTGTTCTTTGTTCTCAGGAGAGATTGAAACTGAGATTTGTATTTGCTCCATTTCTTTCCCTGATTCTGAAAACTGAGACTCTTATTCATAGTAATATTCATTTCATTGTTATCCCAGGTTTGTTATTATGATGAATAAACAGGTCAGTTATAAGCAAAACGCATTCATTTGTCTACTCTATGCTAGATATGTCCTCTTCACAATGACCTGCATGGAACTGAATTTTTACACTGGTTTTGGACTTCTGGTATTACCTTCGTTAAAGAACTAGCATTGGTTTTAGGAATATAACTGGCTTTCTAGCAGTTTAAGCTACTTATCCCAAGGTAAAGCAGGTAAAAGTACTTTGAAATACAGTTAAGTGTTCTAACACTGATCTGTAATGCTCCCAAAGTAGTTTGAATTGTAGAAAACACCTAGTGACCATGACATGAGGATGGTTGGAAATACATATTTACTTGATAAATGCTTTGGGATAACATTGCTCGTGAAGCCCTGTAGCACCTGAGTTTCCACATTAGTTGGACTTTAATGATTGACAGTCACTGAATCAAGGTCTCCTTGAAATTGTCTTGTTGGATATGCAGCATACTAACATAATGTCCAATACTACAGATACCACCACTGCCTGTTAATCTCCTTCAGCTATAGTAACAGCTTAACCACTTCCTGAACACCTGCTCTGTGTCAAGCACTTTATATTCATTATCTCACTTAATTCTCAAAGCAAACCTTGTGAGTTAGGTGGCCTTGTCCTTGTTTTACAGAAACCAAAGCTGAGCAGTCAGTTGTCTTTCCACACTACTAGTTAGTGGTAAAACGAAAAATCAAACCTGCATTTTCTTAGTTCCAAAGCCCATGCTTTTCCTTGTGTGTTGTCTCTTGGTGTTTGGTAAATATTTGCTGAATTGATGCACACTTCGGGTGCTTGAAAGATCTTTTGCATGCCTCCTAAGTTTATGAGATGAGATGGTTTGAGTCTATAAATATCAAAAGGCATTGATTGGAACTCTTGACCAAACCTGTGCCCTCTCCTGTTGCCATTCAGAAGCATTCCTTCTGCTCTGTGGATCAGGGTTCCATGCAGTACTCTCAGTACCTAGGTAAACTGCTCACATTCTCTGTGGGAAAGACCATTGTTCTTGGTCAGGTGGCCAGTGAGCCCAGTGGGTTTGGAGCATAGTGTTAATAATAGTCTGTTCAGATATGGACTGAATAGCTGCTGTCACAGGCACAGTCAGGGTGTGTGTATGTGTGGAAAAATTGGATTTGTAACCACCAATCAAAAAATCAATCAGTAAACATTCACTGAGCACTTGGCATGTGTGTGATACCATGGAAAATGTGTGTGCCACATCAGCTCCTCAAATGTTGACAGCTAAGTGGTGCAGCTAAGACTCATGAAGAGAGAAAAACATGAAAACAGGAGCCTTGTCATCATTGTCTCCTCCTTCTCCTTTTCATCCTCCTCCTCCTTCCTTCACTTCTTCATTCTCTCATATCAGTGACTAGTTCTTGGAACATCGTAAGAATTCGGTAAATAGTTTTCGAATGAAAAAGAATACAGAGAAAAGAGCTTAGTAGTTTTTCTGACAGCTTCATAAAAGAGGTGGGATTTGATACTTGAGTATAAATAGAATTCAAGGAAGGGAAGAAGACTAGGAAATGAGAAGGGCATTCCAAATGTAGGAAAAAGGTATCAAGAGTAGCCTGGAGAGCTGGGCGTGGTGGCGCACGCTTGTAATCCCAGCATTCGGGAGGCTAAGACTGGAGGATCTGGGTTTGCGGCCAGCCTCAGCTACCTAGTGAGGCACTCCGCAACTTAGTGAGACTTGGTTTCAAAATAAAGAATAAAAAATAGGGCTGGGGGTATATCTCGGAGGTAGAATGCCCCTGAGTTCAATCCCCAGTATCGCAAAAAAAAAAAAAAAAAAAAAAAAAAAAAAAAAAAATAGAGTAGCCGGGAAACAGTGTATATAATGATATAATGTATCCCCCAAGAATACAGTAGATTGGTTTTGTTGGGCCAGAGATATGGCTGGAACTGTGGAGTCTTTTAAACATTCAGACTTTATTCTGTAGCCTCTGGAGTTTCTGATCAGCAAAGTGATGTTAAACAGACGGCTGTGGATAGAATTGACTGACAGATGGGAAAGGCCAGATAAGAGACTTATGGATATGTTTAGATGTTGGGTAAAAATACTGACTTAGGAAGCTAAAAGAAAGAGGCAGATAGGAGAGATACTGTGAAGAGAAAAGAAATAGAATTATTGAGTTAGTGAGTGGAATATGCAGGTCTGGCAAAAGTAAGGAAGAGGAATAATCAAAGATGGTCTAGTGGTCCTGAGCTGGGGATTGTGGGAGAAGAATGCTGCTCTTGTTTTATTAAGCATAATGTGGAACTCAGGAGGGGTTGGTGGGTTTGAGAAGATAAGACTTTAAACTTGAGGCACTGGGACATTAAGAGGAAATGTCTTCTTAGCAGTGGGAGATAATGGCTGTGTCCTACTGGTCTTCCTGGGTTGGGCAGACAGATCCTCCCAGGTATGACTTGTTATGGGAAGTGATCATTCAGCTTCTCACAAGAGATATATGTTGATTTTTTTTCCCTAGATAATGTGTATCATCTTTTCTGTATATTTCCTAGTAATGTTGGTACTCCCAATATGAGAAGACAGAAGTGAGAAGCAGGGGACAGACTTGGGGCTGGATAGAGGGGGCCAGGGAGCACTCCTCCAAGTACGCAGCAGTCCTCACGAGTGGTATCCAGCCTTCAGCACCAGAGAAAGCTTTGCTAGACATACTGTTCTGGGGTGAGAATGCTTGGTGTTGGAAAGGTAGGCACAGCATCAATAGAGAGAGTTGAACTTTATCTATAATACCTTTGAGTCTTTAACAATATTAACTAATTAAAATGTACAGTGTAAAGCTGGGTGTGATGGTGCAGGCTTGTAATCCCAGTACTTTGGGAGGCTGAGACCGGAGGATCCGGGTTCTTGGCCAGCCTTAGTTACTTAATGAGGCACTCCACAACTTAGTGAGACCCTGTTTCAAAATAAAGAATAAAATAGGACTGGGGGTGTAGCTTGGAGGTAGAATGTCCCTGAGTTCAATCCTCAGTAAGCAAAAAAAAAAAAAAAAAAAAGTACAGTGTAGCACTTAGATTTATCTTCCCCTCACCACTCTCAGCTCCGCAGTTTTCCTCATAGTGAGTGAGAAATTAAAACATAATCGAGTTTATATGTCTTAATTTGACCTCTTACTAAAAAAAAGAAGGTTTTTTTGTGGTACTGGGGATTGAACCCACGATTCTACCCCTGAGCTACACCCCCTGCTCTATTTTTATTCTTTATTTTGAAACAAGATCTCACTAAGTTGCAGAGGGCCTCACTAAGTAGCTGAGGCTGTCCTCGAACCCGGATCCTCCTGTCTCAGGCTCCCAAGTACTGGGATTACAAGTGTGTGTCACCATGCCTGGCTCAAAAGAAAAGTTTTAAAAGTATACTCTTAGCAGGTTTAGGCCCTGGAGATCTGTATCTATTCTTATTTCATTTAATTTCACTAGCACAAATAAATTTCTTACTTAAAAAGGTAGGGAAAATGTTGCGGTTTCATTGGAGCACAAAAGGGAAGGAATCTATGAACCACGTGTTCTCTAGTATTAGAGTGTGCAGAAAATGAATACAAGTATATTTTAATTAATGTAAATATTTTTCTCTGGTTAAGAAAGTCAGTTTGAGCCAGATATAGTAGCACAGGACTGTAATCCTAGTACTTGGGAGGCTGAGACGGGAGGATAGCAGGTTCCAAGCCAGTCTCAGTAACTTATCAAGACCCTATTTTAAAATAAATAAAAAAGGCTGAGGGTGTAGCTTGGAAGTAGAATATCCCTAGCTTTAATCCCTAGTAACACACACACGCACACACACACATACAGTCTTCAAGTTTTAATAAATGGTAGCCCAACAGTGTGTCCCTGCACATGTGTAGAGTTAGAGAAGAAGGATTGTAAATACACATGTTCATTCTGTCAGGTCTAATTATACATGTCTGTGAGAGGAGAGACTCCAAGGGGCTAACCAAGTTATTGCCCAACTATGCCATGAGACTCTCTGTAGCCATTAAAATTAGTATTGTAGAAGAACATGTAAAGACTTGTGCAATATACTGAGTGAAAAAGATTGTGGTTATAATAACAAGTTATATGACTCCATTTTTGTAAAAATCCATACAACTCTAATAATATTCATCAAAGTATTACCAGCAGGTGATATTTTATTTTAATAGTAATAATGTTACAAAAAGTGAAGCAAATTTTTCAAAAGGAGAGAATATGTACTGACTTACATAAATTTCAAAGAAAATGCCTGTGCTCAAGTGATAAGATAGGTCGCTTACCTTTGGTTGGCTGGATGGATTAGTAATGGCTGTCACCTTCTTCATATTTAAAAAGAATTTGTTTTGTTTTGTTTTGTTTTGTTTTTGTACTGGCAATCGAATCCAGAGGCATTTTGCTTCAGAGCTACATCCCCAGCCCTTTTTGTTTTTTATTTTGAAACAGAGGCTCACCAAGTTGATGAGGCTGGCCTCAAACCTGTGATCCTCTTGCCTCATCCTCTTGGTATTATAAACATGAGCTATTGTGCCCATCCATCTGTTTTTGAGCAGAATGAAGATATTAAGGATGTCTGGGAGACTTTCAGGGAAAGCACACCAGGTGAGAGCGATAGGACAGCATATGAGGGTCTACATTCAGCATAGACTCGTGGATGGCAAGAGAACCAAGAAATCCAAGAGGACTGTGAATGATCTTTCCCCAGGAGAAATAATAATAATAATAATTATTATTATTATCATTATTTTTTTTCTTGAAAATCTGAGTAGCTGATAATTGTCAGTGGTGGAAAAATTCCTGGGTTACAAATGATCTGGGTAGAGAATTCTAGACATCATCAAGGACCAACCATGATGGTTTTGACAGTTAGTGAATTTTCTGTCAGACTTCAAGTTAAGAGCTTTTGATACAGTATCAGTTTATTGAACTTTCATAACCACAGTGTGAGGTATAGATATTGTTTTTATTATCTCCATTGTAT
The DNA here is from genome assembly GCA_004027655.1 of Graphiurus murinus. NCBI lineage: Eukaryota > Metazoa > Chordata > Mammalia > Rodentia > Gliridae > Graphiurus > Graphiurus murinus. Next base: position 9,620 of record PVLC010006039.1, read on the forward strand.
TGATGAAGAAACAGTTGGCTCCTAGATTAACTTCCCCAAAGGATCACAGTTTAGTATGTGAAGATCAAGATTTGAACCCAGGTGTGTCTTACTCTAGAATTTGTACGTTTAGAGGAGGGGTGAATGTTCTCCCTAGTGAGCTGGGGGAATTGATCTCCTTTTTTGGGAAGAACTCAAAATTGAAAGAGTTTTACAATTTTATAAATTAAAAATCAACAGATGTTTTCCAAAGTCGAAGGCAAAGTGTGGTCCTTCTTTGGAAGTGTTTTACTGTGCAGCTTTCCAGTTCTGTTGAGGAAAAGCATCCTCCCACCTTTGCACACCCCCTGTAGTGGGAAAGCCAGGACCCTGATTCTCAAATTCTGTTTCCCCCACCACCAATGGAGAACTTGTTAAAGATGCAAATTCTTGGGCCCCACCCCAGAACCACCTCAGACACTGTGGAAGGAGGCAGAGTCCTGCAAAGTGTGTGTCAACAAGTCTTCCTGGGCATTCTACTCCATGCTGAAGTTTTAAACTGAGCCAGGAAATAGTCCCTACCTTTGAAGAGTTTTTAGTCACATGATAAATAAGCAAGGTGGATAAAAGCCAGACATTGTTGTGTTTTTTATGTACTTTTAATTTTTGTTAGCTATGTGTGCTTGTCTGATTTACCTCAGGAACAGGCTCTTTTCTCTCTGAACCAAGCTAATTCATATTCTTGGCTTGATGTCAGGGGCCTTTTTAACACAGTTAACTTTGTTAATTGTAATAGTGCCTTTGCCTTTTAATGAGAAATCATATACTAGCTGATTCCAAGTCCAGTTGTAGGTCCAATTTTACTTTTCATACTGGGTAGGAAAACAGCTAGAAGTTTTTTTTTTTCCCCCTCAAAATCACCCAGAGGAAGAAGTGATATCCATAGAATATGACTCTTCATTAGTCTTGCTGCACCTGGGAGGAAGCAGCAGGGAGTTACCATAGAGATTTGAGGGTACTGTGTGGACTGGCCAGTCTCCATTCAGAAGGGCAGTCAGCTCATTCATTAATTGTCCACACTTATCAACCCTAATTGCTTGTTTGAACTGTAGACCCCAGAATTCATTATTATCAGTAGTGTCTAATCAGGAATGATTATGCTTTTTAATTTCTCTAATGAAGGTGAATCTTCAAGTGATGACTTTTTCCCCCTCCTGATATTTATTTTTAAGGCCAGGAATCTGATAAATACACTAATAGGTAATTATCCTTTACAACGCAGCCTGGGCATGTAAACATTTAGGTTAAATTACTGCTCTCAATTAAAAAAAATCAAGCTGGAAAACAGAAGTTCTTCGATTATTTTATCTATTTTAAGATAGTTTTAATATCTGGTAAGAGAACCCTGTGGAATTTGAGGTTATCAATGACCTTGAAGCTCTTTGTGTCAAAAACTTGGGGAACAGGTTTTACAAAACGGAACCTGGGTTACTGGAACCAGGTTGTCACCAAGGGCTGTGTGGAGAGGGTGAGGTGGCAGGGGCATATTCTAAATCAAGAATTGAGACATTCAGCCTCTAATGATTGTTATATATTATGCCTTACCATTTCTACTATAGAGTTTGCTGGCTGGAAATTTTTAGAAATAACCAAGTTCTGTAACTTGGAAGAGAACTTTTATATAACCTATTATTGGGTGGAAAGAAATTTGATATTTGAAAGGTTGCTGTTGACTTCCCACAATAGTAGCAGCCACAGACTTTGTGGCATATTTTTCTATTTGCCAATTGCTACTTCTGGTGTTGAGGAACATAGTACTTGTTTACAGACACCCTAGCACTGGGAAGCAGAACATCACACACCTAATGATGTACTCCTTATGCTGACCCAGTACTCCTTCCTCTGCCTGTTTTGCTGCTGCTGTGGGCAGTGCAAAAAGAGAATTTCTTGAAAAAGAAAAAGATAGGAAGAAAACGTAGCATGTGTAATTCCATTGAGACCTAGCTGGATAACTATCCTCAGCTTGTAGTGATTTGGAAATTGTTCATTTTGGAGTTGTCTAGGTCTCTGACTTATTTTTCTTGTTTTTTTGCTTTTGTTTTTTATTTTGCTTTTTGCTTAATCCCACTTCCAGAACAAGGCAACACAAAATGAAAAGAGCCTATACTCAAATTCAGCATGGCTGCATTTGGACATCTAGATATTTACAGACCTATGTTTATTACTTTACTACTTTGAAGCACAAAAGAGATCTTTTTCTGGTCCTGCTTCCAAACATAGGAGTATTTTCTCTTCTACTATGTAATAGTTCAGATAATTTCTACAGAAACCCCTGGCTTGAGAATCTATCATTTAAGTGAAAGTTTAAATAAAAATTATAAATAGGTGCCTTGCTTGCATAATATGATGTATACTTCCTGTTGCTTTTATCCTCACTTCCACTCCACTACCATATATACTCTTCTTCATAAAGACCCACAAAGCTATAAATCAAATTGTGTCTCATACCCATGTTAGTGTGATCTCTGGCCCTTTTACTTCAAAGGGAAAAAAATTCAGTTTGAGCTAGAGAGGCTAGCCCTGAATTATGATTCCCTGGCTGGCCTCCCCAGTGTTACTGAGGAAAATAATTACCACTAAGTAGCTCTGTTTCAGCTTTGCTGGGAGGATATGGCATTGATCTTGTGAGTTGTGCTGCCATTGGGAGCACCTGCCCTTGAGAACACCGCGGCTATTATATCTGCAGTTGCTGTGACTCACACAGTCAGGTGACGCATCAATTTCCTATCTCTTTGAATATTCACCACCCACTCAGGATGACCCCGGGGAAAATGCGTCAGGCTTCAGAGACTTTAAGTTATATGAATAATGGGTTCATTTTTTTAAATTAAGGGATTCTATTAGAGTTGAATTTTCATGTGTGGGAGGGTGGAGAGGGGTTCCCATTAAATGGTAGCTAAACATTTTTGTGTTTTCCAGTAGGTTTTGGAATTGCTGTCTTTGGAGTCCTTAAAATAGGGTAGATTCTCTTAGGTCTAGAGTGGTTCCGTTGTGGTTCTATCTGAGGGAAGTCATCTTCCCAAACCTAGCTTCTTGGCTACTTCATTTGGCAAGGAGTATAAAAGAATGGACATGCCTTTGCCTAAAAGAGACTTTCAGACCACCCACCAAACCAGAGGAAGGCTGGGCTTTTTTTCCCCTCTGTGTACAGCCTCCTCACAGCTCATGATTTTTATTGCCACCCAGTGGCATTTGCTGTATTAAATATGTTGTTTCAACCTGTTGGTAAGCAGCTAGACTGTGGCTGTGACCGGAGCTATTTGTTTGGCCAGCTTCCCTGGGCTCTTGCTTTTGTGGCCAGTGTTTTGTGTGTGTCTCCTCTCTAGTTTCCTGCTTCAGTGAATAGGAGTGGGAGTTGTGGGGGCCAAAGGAAGAGGACAGTCAAAAGATGGTGGGACTCATTTCTGAATCATCCCAGGCATTCTTGTCATCTCTTGGTTCCATCTCGGCTGGGTAGCATTTCCCACTGGTTTGTCAAACCAACTATCCCAGCCGCTTCTGGGGGTGGGAAGGAAAACCACACCTTGCTCTGTGTCAACCGGTTAACAGGCAGAGTTTTGTTCAGTAAATATTTATAGAACCTCCCTCCTAACCTCAAACTCTGTAACCTTCTGTCTTTGAAAAACTTGTTCTCCAGCGTGGTGGTGCATGCGTGCCTGTGATCCCAGTGGTTGGGAGGCTGGGACAGAGCAGAGCGCAGGTTCACGGCCAGCATGCAGTGACTTGGTGAGACACTTTTTCAAAATAGGGAGTAGAAAGGGCTGGGGATGTAGCTCAGAGATAGAACCTCCTCATTGCCATCCCTGGTACCACAAAAAGGAAATAATAGAAAAGACTATTCTTCCCTGGCCTCCCAAGGAACTATTTGGGCCTGTCAGTGCTCCTCTGAAGGACCATAATGGTACCTAAAGAAGCTCATTCTTCCTGATCTAAATGCTGACCTTGCTCCATCCTATCTCTTGTTAGGGTGAGAGAGAGTTCTTTGGAAAAGGTTGGAGTGGGTTGTCTTTCATTATGTTTCCCTATAATTTGTTAAGTTAAATCCTTATAATCAGACGACGTGCAGGGCAGTGTGTGGAGAGGACTAAACCCTCAAACCCTGAGAGCCTCGGCGCTCCCACCTCTGCAGCACCGACAGATAATGGATCTCCAATGGGCTGAGCCTTTTCCGTGAACTAGAGATAAGTGCCCACTCTAAGTCTGGAAATAGGAGCATCTTAAATATCCCAAAAGAAAATTGGTTAAAAAAAAACTAGGGTTTATCTTTATTAACAAATACAATGATGATTTTTTTTTTTCTGGATGAAAATATATTAAGTTTAGGAAAAATATTCAAATTGTGTGTGGTGGTACATGGATCGTAAGTTCAAGGCCAGCTTCAGCAACTGAGTGAGGTCCTGTCTCAAAACAAAAAATAAAAAGGGCTAGGGATGTAGCTCAGTAGTAGAATGCCCCTAGGTTTAATGCCCCAGTAATGGGGGGGGGGGGAGAGAGAGAGAAAAGAAAAACATTGTGGAAACTACAATTAAATTTTATGAAAATAAAGAAGGGAACGCATTAAATTGTTAATAGTAATTTGATCTGATGGGATTATGGGGGATTTTAACCTTTTGTCTAATTTCTACAATGAACAAGTATTACCTTTAGTTCATTTTATTATTTATTTATTTATTTATTTATTTATTTATTTATTTTGCGATACTGGGAATTGAACCCAGGGGCATTCTACCTCTGAGCTACACCCCCAGCCCTAGTTTTTATTCTTTATTTTGAAACAGGGTCTCACTTAAGTTGCAGAAGGCCCCACTAAGTAGCTGAGGCTGGCCACGAACCCAGATCCTCTAGTTTCAGCCTCCCAAGTACTGGGATATTACAAGCGTGTGCCACCTTCCCTGGCTTCATTTTATTTTTCGCAGGCTATACTATTACACAAAAGTTTGTAGAACACATATATACAGTTTAATACATGAATATACAGTGAATACCCATCTGGTCACTACTCAAATTGAGGACATTAAAAGAAACTACTTTTATCATTGGAATACAACAAAAATTATATTAAAAATATTTTCATGAGTTTCTCTAAGGGCTATGGTAGTAATAAATTAAGACTGACTATGAGCACCAGGCATGGCAGCACACTCCTGTAATCCCAGTATTTGGGGGGCTGAGACAGGAGGATCAAAGGTTTACAGCCAGCCAGAGCAACTTAGTAAGGCCCTCCACAACTTAGTGAGACCCTGTTTGCTAAAGATAGCTGGGCATGGTGGTACATACCTGTAATTCCAGCTATTTGGGAGGGTAAGGCAGTAGGATTTCACATTTGAGGTCAGCCTGAGCAACATAGTGGGACCCTGTCTCAAAGTAAAAATTTAAAAAGGGCCAGGGATATAGTTAAATAGAGTGCTTGCCTAGCATGCACAAGGCCCTGGGTTCAATCTCTGGTACCTCAAAAATATATAAACAAACAAAATGCCAGAAATGACAGGTGCACACAAGCAGTAAGTCATTGCCAAAGTCTCAGTCTACATGTGTCATACAGAGAGTTGCACTAAAAATGTAGCAGTTATACCATTTGCCCTATCTGCATGTTTTTCCCTCCCAGGGAACCCCTTTAAGCATAGTCTTAGATCTTGGGAAACTCTTGTCAACCTAGTGAGACCCTGTTTCCAAATAAGAAATAAAATTGGGCTGTGGGGTATAGCTCAAAGGTAGAATGCCTCTGGGTTCAATCCCCAGTACAACAACAACAACAAAAAGGTTCTTCTATTGGCTCTTCACTTGTGATAGTGTGTCATGGTAAAGAAAAATGCCTTCAAGTATGGCTTTTTACCTTTGTATATTCAGTGTAGTGCAGTTTAAAATGCAAATACGGTAGCATTTAGCTTTTATGTTGAATCATCAAAATTACACAGTTTAGCTGGGCACGGTGGCATATGCCTATACAGTACTTGGGAGGTTGAGACAGGAGAATCGCAGATTAGAGGCCAGCCTCAGCAAATATAGCAGGACCCTATTTCAAAACAACAACAACAAAAAAAATTTAAAAAGGGCTCAGGGTGTAGCTTGGAGGTAGAAAGCCCCTAGGTTCAATCCTCAGTACCCACCCCCCCAGAAAAAGTTATACAATTCATATTTGGCAACTTATACATTATTCTTATCCAAATAGTGGAAATGCTCATCAAACATAACTCAGCTGTTTTATTTTACTTCTTAATATGTATACATGCTACCAACACACTCCACCTTCAGCTTACTGATAAGTAGGACTGATGGAAAAGGAACTATGGCCTACTCTATCTTTTCCTTCTTTCTTATATCATGAATCATCATTTTCAGCATAGGGGGAGGGTGGCTAATGTGAAGAATAATGTTAAGTAAGAAAGGATATGACAGGGTTCTGTGGCCATTCATGTTTCATAAAGTACTTTCTTTCTGTGTTCAAAGCAAGTTGTAGTTCCAGTGCAAAGTGTGGCTTCTTAATCGTAGACTTCTTAGTCATAACATGCTTACCTTGAACTTGCTCTGAGTCTTGCTGAACCCACATGGTTGGTCATAGGGCATTACCAGTACCATCTGCACATGGGGTACTAGGAGTGGCCACAAGCATATTGCATGTATCTCTTCTGCTCATACACATGCTCTGTGATTCAATTGGACTTGACTTAACCCACGCAAATTCAAAGATAAACTATTAAGAATTTCTGTTTGGGGGCTGAGAGTGTAACTTGGCAGCAGAGTACTTTGCCTAGTATGTATAAGGACCTGGGTTTGATCCCCAGCATTGTAGTAGTAGTAGTAGTAATAATAATAATAATAATAATAATAATAATAATAATAATAAAATTTCTACTTGGTGACAGTAGAGCATTAAATCAAGCACGGGGTGCTGTATGACTATATGGATCACACACCTAGACCATTAGTGTTTTTGTAATCCTAATGACCAGTTCCTGTTGTTGTCACCCTTTCCATGGCTTTCTAGTCTGAGTTATGAGTCCTCATTATCAGTAATTCTATGAGGTCCAGTTCTCCTCTGTTCTGACTGAATTCCAGGTTTTTTGACAATGGCAAATAGAGGTTCATGAGACAAGGTGCTGCTCATTATTGATAACCAATTCATTCTTTTATCATGTGTTTACAATATGTCTATCAATCAGACAAATTAGTCCATGAATCCTGTAAAAGAAAGAAACAGAGCTGAATCTGAAAGATCAGGTTCAAGATTTGAGAAGTTTAATAAAAACCACAATTTATAACCAGTAATTTCAAGATTATAGTTCTGTTGGCTGCAAAGTATTCTTTATATGGTACTATTGGATTTATAAAATTATCAGTGGGCTGGTAAGATGCTTACAAAACTTCCAGAACTTAACTTATCTCAAAGAGTATTTTGTATGCTTCTGGAGTTTTCTGCCCCATGCCTTTGATGGAGCAATTCCTCAAGAAGAAAATATCCATGCATTCCCTCCATTTGCAAGGAATCTTGGTAGTCCCTTTAGTTGGCAGAGGCCACAAAGCTTGGTAGTTAAAAGTGTACTTCCCATTGGGGAGAAGCAGATTTATACCCTGGCTTTAACCTTTACCAGGGATGACTTCAGACCAGGTCACCTGTGATTCTTAGCTTGATTTTCTCACCTTTGAAGACATGGTGGTAGTGGTAGATAGTGCAAAGGATTACACTTGGTAATATGTAGAAAAAGGGTTAGTTTGATGCTTGACACAGAGAAGGGAGTTGGTCAGTTTTGGCTATTATGATTATTGGTATAAAACTGAAAAATTCAAATGACTGTGCTTTGAAAGTTGGAGGCTAGCCGGGCGTGGTGGCACACGCTTGTAATCCCAGCATTTGGGAGGCTGAGACAGGAGGATCCTGGTTCGAGGCCAGCCTCAGCTTCCTAGTGAGGCATTCCGCAACTTAGTGAGACCCTGTTTCAAAATAAAGAATAAAAAATAGGGCTGGGGGTGTAGCTCAGAGGTAGAATGCCCCCGAGTTCAATCTCCAGTACCACAAAAAAAAAAAAAAAAAAGAAAGTTGGAGGCTGAGTAAATCTGATAGTCTATTGTAGTTCTGTTGGGAACCCATCAGATAAAAATTAAATCCAAGGTAGAAGGTAGCTTTGGTTTGTACTAGATTGTGCGTGTTTTGAGAATGGGACCCATATATATTATTTGTTTCTCAGCCCAGAATAGTGCTTAGCATGTAGTGGGTGCTGTTGATGAAATGATAAACATATCAGTGGGCAAATAATCATACTGTTCACTTTTTGTGACATTTATTCTAAATCTGCAAACAAAACTTCTTTTCCAAGATGGTCAAAATTGTGTTCTGTGTCTGTAAGAATCCCCTTTGCTTTTTGGCATTTTTTTTTAAAAGGGACAAAAAAAGATAAAATTTGGAAGTATCTTTATTTTAGTAAAGATGGAGATAAATGATAATTTCCTATACCTGGATGCAGGCCAATCTCTTGAGTCCTGGGCAGTGCCTCAGAGCCTCAGCTTGGATTTGAGCTACACTGTGGAGCCGGACATAGTTGAAGCTCCATTCGGTTGCTACCTGGGCTCCCAGGTCACAGCCTCTCCTTACAGCTCTCTGGCCAGATGACCTGTCTCCATCAAGTGATGGCCATATGAGGCTACATTCCAGGAGGTGGTGGTGAAGGTTAGGACCCAGGAGAAAGCCAGATTGTCACTTAGATTCAAGGGAAGATCTCTTTGCCTTTCACTAACAACACATTTGGGAAGTTATTTGAGCCATTGAGCACAATTTGAAGCATTTAAAATTTTTAAAATAATTTTTCATTGGTGCTTTGTAATTGTGTAGGATAGTAGGGTTCAGAGTGATACATTCATGTATACACATAGCATTATTTGGTCTGTTTCCTTCCCTCTACCTTCCCTTTCTCTTCTTTCTCCCATGTACGATAGTGAGATTGAAGGACCTAAGTTAAAATAAAATGATTCACAAAGCAATTGGAAAGCCATTTTTAAATAATTTATATATAAAAAGAACCCCTCTGTATATGATTTTTTGCCAATTCTATTTAAATGCTCTGTGATTTAAACACTTGAGGATTAGTGACCTAGAAAGACAGTGAGCTCTCAACTTGTCAGCTAGGGTAGAAACTTTTAACCTAGTACACTTGCAGTTGCCTTAAAAAAAAAATACTCCTATACTTTGGTGAGAGTGTAAATTGGCATAACCTTTCTGGGAAATTACTTAGAAATTTAAGGGCTAAACATGAACACACCCTTTAACTTAGTAATTCTATGTTTTAGAATCTATTGCAAATAAATAATAAGAAATCACCTCAGTGTTATAAAGCATAATCTAAAAGGCACCAGCAACAACTTTCTGATATTATGCAATCTAAGGCAAGTAATGAGTTCCTAAGAATTCAGGGTGATAATAACTTCTTGAGGTCTTTGTTTTTTGTTCTCCAATACCATCCAGCTTGTCTTGCACATAATAGAGATTCAGTAAATACTTTTAGTGAATAGATAAGTAATTCCTTAAAGTTGAAACAAAAAGCACTAAATACATAGAATTAATGTAACCATTAAACCTAATGCCATCACCAGATTTAACAAGTTATTATTTGACATACTTATTTACCATCTTATTTTTTGTTTATATTTTTAAATGATGTAAGCGATCTATGCAACATTTTTCATGCATAGTACTTTATAATGTGCAGAATGGTTTTATATTTTGTTCTCTTTTGATCAAATCAGAAACCATATTACTCCCATCTTATAGAAAGTACAACTAAGCTGGGCGTGGTGGCTCACGCTTGTAATCCCAGTACTTAGGAGGCTGAAACAGGAGGATCTCAGGTTTGCGGCCAGCCTCAGCTACTTAGTGAAGTCCTTTGCAATTAAATAAGACCTTGTTTCAAAATAAAGAATAAAAAACAGGGTTAGGGGTGTAGCTCGGATGTAGAATGCCCCTGGGTTCAATCCCCAGTACCGCAAAAAAAAAAAAAAAAAGATCAGGGCAGAACCCAAGACTTCTTGAACTGTCACTTCTGACTCCTAGCCAATTTCTTCTCACTATAGAAGTCTTTGGGAAACTCTTAGGAAACAGGAGTACCTAGGATGTTTATTAAGGGAGGGTGTGCATCAGTTCCAGAGAGATGTTGACAGATTGGAAGGAATTTAAAGAGGAGCCAACACTGCTGGAAGGAAGGACATGGAAGAGATGAAAGGAGCTAGATATGTATAGCTTGGCCAAAGGATGATTAAAGGGGATATGATAACAGTCCCTGAGAATGTGAAGGATGTAAACATCATGGAAAGAAAATGCTTTAGGACCGATCAAAGCACTGTATAGTAAGAAATAAAAATGCTAAGCATCAAGAAAAGCTGTCTTTTTGGTGAGACTTGTTAGCCTGTAAATTGGGAGTCCCAAGAGAAGTATCAAAATCCCTATATAGGAGACATTTAGGACTGAACTACTTTGCCTAGGTTTGGACAAGGCTTTTCCAGTTCTAATTTTGATGGCTGAGATCATGCCCCTTCCTAGCATGGATTTGCCACTCAGTTCCAGTTGCACAGTTTTGTATATCAGGGTCAAAAGGAAGAGTCTTGTTACAGTCTTGTGGAAGCCAACTCAGGCATGTCCCCAATATCATGCAGTCTGATCTTGCAGACTGTCCATGAGGCTTAAATTGAAACTCTTAAGAATTTAGCTGGCTAACTCTGTCATCAGATTCACCCCTTCATGGTGCCCCCTGCTAGGGATCTCAGGTTGTGAGCAAGATGCAAAGGCTCCTCCTTACTGTGTATAATGAACAGATACATTGGGTAGTAAGCAAGTGTGCTTATTCTTCAGGGAGGAAATGAGTCTTCCTACCCTTGAATTGCCATGGCATGGGAAGGGAGTGATCTTGTACATATGTGGTTTGTGAAGCCAAAATCGGAGGGGCACCAGAGTTGAAGGGGGACATCAAAATAAGATCTTAGGTCAGAGGTATAAAAGGTGTTCACTTTTCATTGAGAAGTAGCCCTGGAATTCTCTCTGCATCCTGAGAGTCAGGCAAGAGAGATGTCCTTCAAATTCAACAAGAATTTAGAGGTCAGTCTTAAAAGGTAGAATGTGATACTTAAAAGGGGGAGGGATCAGAGATCCATTGGAACTCTTGGAAAGAGCTGGAAGGCATGTAACCCCTGCAAGAGAGTGTCCCCCCACCCAGCCCATGTGACCTCCAGTGAATTTAGGGCCAGTGCCATCTTATACCTAGAGGTACCAAGTGGTGTCAACGACAAGAGCATCCAGCCTTTGCAGTCTGGTGAGTTTGATCCAACAAACTGAATATCAGGACTGAAAAAGGTGTTCTGGGAGCCCTTAAGGAGCCTGTCACTCTATCACTAAGAAAAAGTTCTGAGAGGGAGGGGAGGGTGCTTCCAGATAGACCTTACTGGACTGGAGTGGCCCAGCAGTCTACAAACTCAGAGCTGAGTTAGGATGTGAGTTAACAAAGCGCGTGCATATAGTTTGTGAACTAATCTTTTTTTCTGTTTTGTGGTCTTCTCCTTTAGCATTGCTATTTCCTGCTCCCCATTTATTTAGTCATTCAATAAACTTCATAAGCTCCATTTCTGTGGCCAGTTAGGAGTCAATGGCAATAAAGCTATGAATGAAGCCAGGCGTGGTGGGTAGGGAGATGAAAAGGTAGGATTTTAGAGAGATTTAGGAGCTATGGAAATAACTGGGGAAGCTGTTTAGTGATGGGACTGCCACCTGGATCTTGAGGTTTCTAGCCAGGGAGCCTTCCCTCTGCTGTGTAAAGCTTATTATCACCTCCCACGGGAACTCTGTAATTTAGCTTTTCTGACCAAGGACTTGGCATCAAACTTCACACATTTATGATAAACAATGTCATAAAAATAAAGATATGAAGCCGGGCGTGGTGGCGCACGCTTGTAATCCCAGCATTCGGGAGGCTGAGACCGGAGGATCCGAGTTCGCGGCCAGCCTTAGCTACCTAGTGAGGCACTCCGCAACTTAGTGAGACTCGGTTTCAAAATAAAAGAATAAAAAATAGGACTGGGGGTGTAGCTCGGAGGTAGAATGCCCCTGAGTTAGTTCAATCCCCAGTACTGCAAAAAAAATAAAAATAAAAAAAAAATAAAGATATGAGAACTATATACTCCTTAGCTACTTATATATATTATTTGTATTTATATGATCTAAATCCTTTAAGATAGTTATGTTTCTATGCATATAAAAGATTTAAATGTTTTCTTTCTTTCTTTCTTTTTTTTTTTTTTTTTTTTGTGGTACTAGGGATTGAACCCAGGGGCATTCTACCTCTGAGCTACACCCCTAGTCCTATTTTTTATTCTTTATTTTGAAACAGAGTTTCACTAAGTTGATGAGGCTGGCAGCCAATGCCTACGATCCTCCTGTCTTAGCCTCCCAAGTACTGGGATTAAAAGCATGTGTGACCCCATCGCTTAAATGTGTTTTCAAGTGTACAAAATTCAAATCTAGCAAAGTACATAAAATTAACTTTGTTTTGTGTGTGGTATCCTCACAGAGCTATTGTTAAAATTAAATGAGATAATGTGTGAAAGGGATTAACCTCCATAACTGTGCAGTTGCTCAGAGGTCAGGAGAGAGGTACCTAAGCAGAGGTGAGCAGCTGTCTGGAGGAGCTAAGATTTTCCCTTGGTAACTATATTAATAAGGAAATGTGCACCCTCTTGTGGTGAAGTAAGGCGGTTTAGAGCATCTTCTGAAAAATATCTGAATGTTGCTATGGGGTGGGGGGTGTAATTGGTTACAAGAAATGCTTTTCCAGTAATTCTAAATATTTTTTTAATGTAATACGAATAAATTCATTAGTCTTTACCCAGGTTTTTATCCCCCCCCCCTTTTTTCTGTTCTGTTCATAGACAGCCTTACTAGGCCTTTTCTTTATATTTGGGTTTTGGAGGGTGTATGTATGCTTGCATTTTTTGCATTTACTTTTTTTTTTTTTTTTTTGCTCTGATTTAACATCTTAAAATTCTAATACACAGTCTGGGTTTTCTTGGTCTACCTATGTTTTAAAAGTTTAACACTTATTTACTCAGAGGTGTGGGGGATGGGACAAACTACAGACCTTTAGCACTTAGCATATAGTAAATGTTCAGGAGATATTGTTGAATGGATACAAACAATTTTGGGGGGGCGGGATGGGGGGACTAAGGATTGAACCCAGAGACCTTCTACCTCTGAGCTATACCCCTAGCCCTAATTTATTTTTATTATTTTTATTTTGAAATAGGGTCTCACCAGGTTAATGAGAGTCTCACTACTTGCTGGGGCTCTCCTTGAACCAGTGATCCTCCTATCTCAGTCTTCCAAGTACTGGGATTATATCATGCTCAGGTACCAACAATTTTTTTTTGGTGGTACTGGGGATGGAACCCAGGGCATTCTACCTGTGAGCTACACTCCCAGCCCTATTTTTCATTCTTTATTTTGAAACAGGGTCTCACTAAGCTGTGGAGAGCCTCACTAGGTAGCTGAGGCTGTCCTCGAACCTGAATCCTCCTGTCTCAGCCTCCCAAGTACTGGGATTACAAGCGTGCACCACCACGCTCAGCTACCAACAGTATTTTTAACCATTTCTTATTCCTTGGTTTCTTTCCGCCTGTGACTTTTGGCACCCGCGCCCCCCCCCCCCACCTTTGACTTCAGTTTTCCTGAAACACACAGAAATGAATCAAGGGAGGTATGATGTTTCAGTCACTTACCATTTCCTGTTTCCTTTCTAGTAAAATAAGAGTCATGAGAAGCATAGGTGATTTTCTAAGGCCCTCTGTAGGAATAAGGACATAAGAAGATCAGATCCTTAGCAGAGCCTGAGAAGGCTGTGACATGTCTCATACCTGTCAGCTTCATCTTAGTGAATGATGGGAGAGCAGCAGAGCCAGGATGAACAACAGGATAAGAGCACATTGTGGTGGGGAGGGAGGGTTGACAGTAGCTGCATTCCAGAAAGAATCTGTATCATCCTGAGGGATGTAAGCATTTTTCATAATATACACATATTACATTGTCTGTGATGCTCACAGGGATTATCTGACTCAACGTAATTTATAACGTTGCTTATGTTAAATTTCGGGAAGAAATTATTCTCCCCTCAATGAGTTATGAAGTCCTTGGTATAATAGTTCAAGCTATAGTAATGATGTTATAATTGGCCTTATATACTTTTCATTTTACTAAATAATTCTCTTTCAGACCTGGCCGCTTGGAAGCATTTGGTTGATTTTAGAGCGCTTGTGACGTGGTGTCACAAGGGAAGCCAGTGTCTGTACGTGGAGGATCCTTACCAGGGGAGAGGGCTTGACTTGGAGGGTTTTGGAGTCCTAGGTTTAAGAATTCACATCAATCTAACAAGACTTGACTAGTGAGTCAGAATGTCTGTTGAATAACATACTGAGAAATACTGAAATTCTATCCTATTTCTCTTAAATAGTCAAGTTAATCTTCCTCTGGAGAAGCCAGGTTGCTATTGGCAGATAATTTGGTGCCTGTTGGGAAGTTAATTGGTTTCATTAATTCTATAGATCTTTTCTGAGTTTTACTCTGTGCACCAAATATTGAGCAAGGTATTGAATTAAGATAGAATTCAAATTTTCAAGTCCTCATACTCCTAGCAGAGATAGGGAGAGAGTGGGCACACACATGCCACATAAACAAATATCAGAGCCAGGTGCTTAGTGCTATAGAAAAATGATATGTGGGGTGCTGGTTGGTGGAGAGGTGAACCTTATAAGTCTTAAAGGAGAGAGATGGACAAGAGAGAACAAGTGTGTAGGAGAAGAGAGGTAGGAGCTGAGTACACTATAGGAATTGCTAGGAGGCAAGAATGATTTTTAATGTTTATTGTCCGTAAGCCATAAAGCCTGTTGAGAAATTGGGTCCTTGACATTTCTGAGAAGTTCATAAAGTTCATGGTGGCTAGTCATGGCACCCCTCAGCTGGAGAGTGTTGCAGCTGTACCACCTGCTCTTTGTCTTTGCTTCCTCTAGAGTCTACGCTGTGCAGCAGTGACTTTCTAACTTCTGGTCTCTGGACGCCTTTATACTCTTACAAAATGTTGAGAATTCCAAAGAGCTTTTGATATTTACTATGTCTGACATTAAAACTAAGGAAGTTTAAAGCATTAGTCAATACCCTTAAAAATAGTAAAACAATTTCTTGTTGACATAAGTAACATTTTACTAAAAATAACTATTTTCTGGCTGAGGATTCAGCTCAATGGTAGAGCACTTGCTTAGCGTGCACAATGCCCTGGGTTCTATTCCCAGCTGGGGTGGTAGTGGTGGTGGGGTCACTGTTTCTTCTAATGCCAAACAAAGATTTAGTGAAAAGAGTGACATTGATTACCTTTTTGTTTTTGCAACTGTCTTAAATGCCTTTTTTTTTTTTAAAATGAGAAAACATACTGATTTGCATGTCTGCTTCTGCATCCAATCTGATACAATATATTTATTATTTTGGTTGAAATATATGAAGAAAATCTAGGCCCCTAAAATACATAGTTAAAAGATTATCTTAATAGCCTTTTCAGATAATTATGGATATTCTTCTTGATGCTACACCAAAATTTGATGAGTTGTAGTTTCGTATCTGTGGGGGGGGGGCATTGGGGATTTTTGTGTGTGTGTGGCACTGGGGATTGAACCCAAAGGCATTCTACTTCCAGGCTATACCCCCAGCCCTATTTTATTTTTATTTTGAAACAGGGTCTTGCTAAGTTGATGAGAGTCTCACTACTTGCTGAAACTGTCCTCAAACCTGGAATCCTCCTATCTCAGCCTCCCAAGTACTTAGGGAGTGTGTGTCACCACACCAGGCATGACACTGGTGATCGAACCCCAGGGCACTCTACCTCTGAGCTATACCCCTGTCCCTATTTTATTTTTATTTTGCAACAGGGTCTTGCTAGGTTAATGAAAGTCTCACTATTTGGATTGTCCTCAAACCTGCAATCCTCCTGTCTTAGCCTCCCAAGTACTAGGATTACAGGTGTGTGCCACCACAACTGGCTGAGTTGTAGTTTCTTAGAAGCTAGTTGCCATGTAGTATTTTAAACCATATGAATGAAGTTTCATATTCTATTACATAATTTAAAAAAAAAAAAAAGCCAGAGGACACCAGGCGTGGTGGCACATGCTTATAATCCTAGCATTTGGGAGGCTGAGACCAGAGGATCCAGGTTTGCGGCCAGCCTCAGCTACCTAGTGAGGCATTCCGCAACTTAGTGAGACCCTATTTCAAAATAAAGAATAAAAAGTAGGGCTGGGGATGTGTCTTGGAGGTAGAATGCCCCTGGGTTCCATCCCCAGTACCGCAAAAAAAAAAAAAAAAAAAAAAAGCCAGAGGAGGATTGCAGACTCCCAGTGTGAGACACTCCATAACTTAGTGAGATTCTATTTCAAAATAAAGAATGAAAAATAAGATTGGGATTGTAGCTGGGAGGTAGAATGCCCCTGAGTTCAACCCCCAGTACTGTAAAAATAATTTTTTTTTTTACTAATATAGGATTTTGTAACATCACACATTTGCCATTCAGAAAATACTCATCTATTAGGTTGTTCAGATCTTTCTTTTTTTTTTTTTTTTTTTTTTTTGCGGTACTGGGGATTGAACTCAGGGGCATTCTACCTCTGAGCTACACCCCCAGCCCTATTTTTTATTCTTTATTTTGAAACAGGGTCTCACTAAGTTGCGGAGTACCTCACTAGGTAGCTGAGGCTGGCCGCGAACCCGGATCCTCCGGTCTCAGCCTCCCGAATGCTGGGTTTACAAGCGTGCGCCACCACGCCCGGCTTATTCAGATCTTTCAAACATTGGTATGTTGCATCAGACAGTATCAGAAAATCACATTTTTCACTGTCATGGCCAGCCTCACCCCAGAAATCTTCAGATATGGGGAAGCTACAAGCTCATGAGAGTAAATTTAAGTTTTTCATAATTCTGGTTTTTTTTTTTTTTTTGTTTGTTTGTTTGTTTGTTTGAGAGGTCAAATTTCATCATTGGAAACAAATACTGTGAGTTGTTTTCCTTGAAATGATGGGCTCACTTTGTTCATTTAAAAAAAAAAGTCAAATATCCAATTCTAAGTAACCATAACTGTCAGTTGGTAGCCATGGTTTTCCATGAAGAAAGCAGTAATTTCAGCCCAAAGCTCAATCATCCAATTATCTTTCCTTAAAACATCTTTCTTCTGTATGCAACAACAGTGCTTTATTCATACTTTCCATTTTGACACAATATTTAAAAAGGTCTAGACACCAGGGTCAAGGTATTTTAAAATTAATAATTTTTTACTGCTTTAACAAGGACAATTCTAAGTGAAACTTGGGTTTTGTCCTCTTTCACTAGGAGCACTAGGAGTATGTAAGGACTCTTAGTACAGATTAATGCCACTGCCTTGGCATTAATCTAACATACCAGTGGTTTAATCCACTCCTTTTTTGGGGGCACCATCTGTGCAAATAGTAACATAGTGGAAAAGGCAGATAACATCTTGGTATAATCAGAAAGATAGTTTTGGCCTCATAGACTCTTGAAAGGGTCTTGGGGACCCCAAGGGTGTGCAGATCATATTTTGAGAACTGTATGGATTAGTCTAAGAGCATGATTCGGCACCTAGATTGTGCCTGGGTTTGAATTCACAGTTTATTGGCTGTGTGACTTTGGGAGATAATAGAATGGCTCTCTGACTGTTTCCTCTCTATTAAATGAATGTAATAATAGCACCTGCTTTACTAAGTAAGTTAGTCTACTCAATTGTTAACTATCTATTAACCCTACTTGTCAATTTTTGGTGTCGTATCAAAGAAGAATATTCATAATTACCCAAAAAGGTTATCAAAATATTCTTTTTTTCCAACTACATAATCTGAGTGAGCCCAAATTTCTTTCATATTTTTCAACCCAAATAAGTCTATTTCAATATCAGACTGAATATAGAAGCAGACATTCACATTGATATGTCTTCTCTTAAGAAGGTTTTAGTAGTAGCTGGGCATGTTGGGGCACACCTATAATCCCAGTACTTAGAAGGCTGAGACAGGAGGATCTCACAGGTTTGTGGCTAGCCTCAGCAACTTAGCAAGACCTTGTTTCAAAATAATAAAACCAAAAGGGCTGGGGGTACAGATCAGAGGTAGAATGTCCATGGGTTTAATCTCCAGGACCAAAAAAACAAAAACAAACAAACAAACAAAAAAGTATTGGTAGTACTCAATCCTAGTTTACTTATGAATTGCATGCTAATAACCTAGCAATGATTTGTCTGGTTAACCTAAATATGCTTGTTGCCTGGGTCCAGACTCTATAGGATTTGAGAAAAGAATTCTTGATAAAAGGATGTCAGGGGTGGGTGAGGGACCCAGAGCACTGAGGATGTATTGGTCAGCTGGCATGTAGCCTAAGAGTGCTGTGGAGGGCCCTCAGGAAATACAATAACTTTGCCTCTGATACACTGGGATTGGTCTTAACCACTTGTTCATCTTGTGCAAACTGCATAAATAGATCAGACATACATAATGGAAATGCCCCTCCCTCCAGTTAAGGAGGCAGTCACCTCTGGGCTATTACCAAAAACCTTATTAGTTCAGACCTGACAACTGTTAAACTTGTGACTTTTGAGAGGTAGGCAGTGCAATGTGCAGAAAGACCAGCTCTGGAATCAGGGCTCAAATATGGGCTCCATCATAGACTAGCTGTAGCAACACAGGCAAAAGATTTAGCCTTTCTACCTTTGTCCAATCTCTGTAAAATGGGACTGTCAGTATCTCATGAGGAGGTTATAAATATTAAGTGAGTATAAAAAGTTAAAAAAAGAAATTGATGAAGACCTTAGAAGATAGAAAGATCTTCCATGCTCTTGGATAGGCAGAATAAATATCATCAAAATGGCCATCCTCCCAAAAGTGATCTACAGATTCAGTGCAACACCCATGAAATTACCAAGGTCACTCCTCACAGACATAGAAAAATCAATCCTTAAATTCATTTGGAACAACAAAAAGCCCAGGATAGCCAAAGTAGTTCTTAGCAACATGCAGGAGGTATCACAATACCTGACTTTAAACTCTACTACAAAGCCACGGTAATAAAAACAGCATGGTATTGGCACAAAAACAGACACACAGGCCAATGGAGCAGAATAGAAGATTCAGAAACAGACCCATGCGCTTACAGTAAACTGATTTTTGACAAAGGAGCCAAAAACATACACTGGAAAAAAGATAGCCTCTTTAACAAATGGTGTTGGCAAAACTGGTTAACCATATGCAGGAAAATGAAAATAAACCCCACTTTCTCACCCTGCACAAAAGTCAACTCAAGGTGGATAAAAGACCTGGAAGTCAGGCCAGAGACCTTGCAGCTACTTGAAGAGGACATAGGACCTGCACTTCAACACATAGGCACAGGTAAAAACTTTCTCAACAAGACCCCAAAAGCACAAGCAACTCAAAGGAAGATCAATACATGGGATTGCATTAAACTGAGGAGCTTCTGTGCAGCAAAGGAAACTATCAAGAACCTCAACAGAGGTTCCAAAGAGTGGAAGAAAATTTTTGCCAGCTACTCTTGTGATAGAGGACTATTATCTAGGATATACAGAGAATTCAGGAAACTCACAGCTAAGAAAACAAATAACCCAATCAAAAAATGGGAAAAGGATCTAAATAGACACTTCACAAAAGAAGAAATACAAATGGCCAATAAACGTATGAGGAGATGTTCAACATCATTAGCAATCAGACAGATGCAAATCAAAACTACCTTGAGATTTCACCTAACTCCAATCAGAGTGGCAATCATCAAGAACACAAACAACAACAAATGCTGGAGAGGGTGTGGAGAAGTGGGAACCCTAATACATTGCTGGTGGGATTGCAAATTAGTGCAACCACTTTAGAAAACAGTATAGAGGATCCTCAGATGAATGGAAATGACCTACTATATGATCCAGCAATACCACTTGTGGGTATCTGCCCAAAAGAATGGAAACCAAACTATCAGACCGATGCATGCGTATCTATGTTTATAGCTACACAATTTACAATTGCCAAACTATGGAACCAGCCAAGATGTCCATCAACAGATGAATGGATTACAAAACTATAGGATATGTACACAATGGAATTTTACTCAGCCATAAAGAAGAACAAAATCATGTTGTTTGTAGGGAAATGGATGGAACTGGAAAACATTATGTTAAGTGAGATTAGTCAATCAGAAAAAGTAAAAAATCGTATGCTCTCCCTAATATGTGGAAGCTAGGGAGAAAATGGGACATAAGAGGGACTCCAGATGAAGAAGGAGAAACCTTAGTTGAGCAAAGAATTTGACTTAACAGAAGATGATGGGGGAAGGGGAGACACTCTAATGAGCATGATGTACTTTCACGAACATATCAAAGTCAATCACTAAATGGAACTTGAGAAGGAGGGAGGAGGAGAGAGTGGGGTGGGAATTGGGGAAAGGTTAAATGAGAAATGTGTGCATGTATGTCTTTACCAGCTTGTACCTAACAAAGACGTATGATTACAATGCACCAATTAAAAAAATTTAAAAAAAAATTTAAAAAAAATTAAGTGAGATGGCATATGGTAGGCACTCAATAAATGTCTGTTCCCTTCCCTATGCCAACTTCATTTATTTTAAACTCCACCTCTTAATTTATAATAAGGTCCTATCATAGTCAAACTGTCATCATTATTTCTTAACTTTTATGAAAAAGTTGAGTTTTAGGGAAAAAAGTAAATATACTGCTGGAAGAATTGATGCTTCTCCAAGGACTCTTAGTAATGTCTTTCATGAACTAACCTCTCCTTTCACTGTTTCTGGGGACTCCTGAGGTACCCTGATCCATGATTTTGTTCACCAATTCAGCCTGTGAGTAATCTAATTACTGCTCTGTCCTTGGGGCCAAGAGTCCCAGTTTATTCCAGCCATTCTATGCCTTGTCTGCCCAAAGCTAAGAGGCAAGAGGGAGCTGGCACACAGCCACCTTTCCAAGTGTCCCTCCCTTTTCTATCCTTCCCCCCAAAAAATGTCTGCTCCTTCCTGATTACCACTCTTCCCAAGTGCTCCATCTCCCTTGCTGTTCTTAGAATCCCCATTGTTCCTGGAATTTCTCCTATTATTCCTACAATATGGGTGGCAGCATTTTTTTTTCATGTGCCTTTCAGTGAGTTTTAAAGAACCTTACATCATTAGTGAATCTGTTTTCACAACCTCCCCAGAAACAATCCTCTTCCCTGTTACAGATCAAAGAACTTACTACTGCACAAAAGGAATCCAGCCAACTGGACTTGCCCAGAAGAAGGCTGAGCCCTATTCTAATCTTGCCTTGGCTTTTGACTTGCTGTGTGGCCTTTGTTTCCTCATCCAGTGATAATATCTACCTCCCAGCAATGTTATGGAGTTCTTAAAGGCTGAAAGATAAGAATGGTGTCTACTACTGTAGTACAGAAAAACTCAAAGCACTTTATAGGAACCTAATCTGTGCTTTATCTTTGTGAGATATATAAGTGGCAGGTGTTCCTGTGTCCATTTTTTACCCTTAGAGCTCTGTATTTCACCATCTCATTTTAACAGTTCCTACCCACTTCCCCTTTCTAGACTCAGAGGAAGCTGCCTGCCTGCACAGAGACCAAAGACAAACACTCTGAGTTTCCAAGCAGGCTTTGTGTGATGTCTTTCATTCTTTGGTGTATGTGTCTGATTCTACTTTTGGTCAGGGTTGGAAGGGGCCTCCTCTAGCCCTAGTCCCATCCTGGTCTCCTTTTTAATTTCAGTCCCTTTTGTTAATCTTTTGTCTCTTTGACTTGATCTGTAGTGTTGGACACTAATAATGATTATACCTTTCCAAAAGTTGATTGTGACAGTATGTTCCCAGATTCTGCCTCCTGCAACTGATCAGCCCTGTTCCCTCTCACCTGTTGTTCCTCTAAGTATAGGCACTGAGATAAAGACCTTTTCTCAGCACAATGCTCAGAAGTAATCTTTCATTTTTAAGATTTTATTTTTAATAACCCAGAGGCATTCTACCTCTAAGCTACACTTCCAGCCCATTTATTTATTTGTTTGTTTATGTATTCATTTATGTATTTATTTATTTTACTTATTTACTAGGGCTTGAACCCAGGGACATTCTACCTCTGAGCTACACCCCTAGCCCCCCCCCTTTGACAATTATTTAAGACCTTTATTAAGAGGTGCTTGCAGTTTGTTAACTTTTTTGAAAAAATCAAGTTGTAAACTTTTATTACAAATTAAAAATGAAGTTCTTAAAAATCTCAACTTGACCAGATATGAAACAATTTAAAAACCTTTAAAGGTGTATTGAGAAAAACCAGGCTTTAAAAAAAAAAAAACACGTTTGTCATTACCAAAAAGAGACATCTTTAGGTAAAAATAATAAAAACCCCATGCTGCATAGGTAATGCAGATAGTTATAGTAATCTGGTCAATGGGCAAAAAGCAAGCACTTAATATTTTGTCTTGAAACAGGGTCTCGCTAGGTTGCTGAGAGTGTCACTAAGTTGCTGAGGCTGTTCTTGAACCTGTGATTCTCCAGTCTCAGCCTCCCAAGTACTGGGATTACAGGTGTGTGCTACCATACCCAGCTTATATATCATTTTGAATCAGGGTCTTACCAAGTTACCTGAGGGTTTCGTTAAGTTGCTAAGACTAGCCTCAAATCTGCAATTCTCCTTTTTCAGCCTCCCAAGCATTGCCCATTTTTAAGATTTTAACCAAAAGCAGTATCCAGTTTCTAATCCTGAATTTCTAACATATTTTTTATAATGATGCATTATAATTTTACATAATAGTGGGATTCATTGTGAAATATTCATACATGCACAACGCATAATTTGGTTTGTTTTGTTCTCTCTTCTGAATTTCTAACTTCTTGGTGGACATTCCTTAGATTGTAGACATCATGCAGATTCAACATATTTAGAATGGAATTTACTTCCTCTACTCTACCCCCACTACCCACCAGAAGAAAAATATTTACCTTTAGATGAGCCTAATTCTGTCAGGGGTTCCACTATTAGTTCTGACCTTGGAGTCACTTGAACATCTCTCTTTTCTTCAACCCCCGTATCTAATCTGTGCTCTATACAACCTCGGTGCTTGCATCACACAGTATCATTGGTCTCCCATGAGTCTCCCTGCCATCAGTCTTAGCCCACCACACTTAGGCTAGCCTCCTGGAAACAATTCATCTTGCTTTTTCACCATTCCTAAACCTTTCCAGTGCCTTCTGTTGTTTTAAAGCAGTTGCATTGATAATCTGTTGCTACATAGCAACCTCAAACTAAGTAGTATAAAACAAATTGTTTTATTAGACTTACAGATTCTGTGGGTCAGAGATTTAGAAAAAGCACAGTGGGATAGTTTGTATGTGCTCTATGATATCTGGGGCCTCTGCTGGGAAGATTCAAAGGTTGAGGTGGCTTGACATCTGAAGACTCACTCTATTCACATTTTTGGCAATTTGATACTGGCTGTCAGCAGGGACCTCACCTGGGCTATTGACTGGATCAGTAGTCCCTCCACAAGGTTGCCTGAGCTTCCTCCCAGCATGGTGGGTGGGTTCCCAGAGTAAGCATTCCTAAGGGAAGCAGGCTATGACCTAACATCAGAAGTTACAGACTCACTTTCACTGTGGCTGTAAGCCTTGATGATTTTAGGGGAGAGAACATAGCACCTTGACTGTCAGTGGGAGAGATGTCAAAGTCATATCATAAGAGGAGAGATTTTGATGCGGTCATCTTTAAAACATACAATCCACCACAAAAATCTAGATGAATATGAGAGTTCTTATAAAATCTAGCCCAGAGTCAGGCGTGGTGGCACATGCTTGTAATCCTAGTACTTGGGAGGCTGAGACCAGAGGATCCGGGTTTGAGTCCAGCCTCAGCTACTTAATGAGGCGCTCTGCAACTTAGTGAGACCCTGTTTCAAAATAAAGGATAAAAAAATAGTACTAGGGGTGTAGCTCGGAGGTAGAATGCCCCTGGGTTCAATCCCTAGTACTGCAAATAAATAAATAAATAAATAAATAAATAAATAAATAAATAAATAAATAAATAAATAAATATCCTGGCCCAGCTTGCCTTTTAAGTAGAACATCTGTCACAGAATACCTTTTATGTGCCAAGCACCATGCACAAGTACTCTCTATGCATTCTTAACCTAATCTTAACGATTCTGAGAGTTTAGATGAGAAAGTTAAGTTAGGGAGGTGAAAGCAGCTCTGCCAAGGATCATCCAACTAATAAATAGCTGAGTGGGCTTTGAACTTAGACCTTGTAACTCCAGTCTCAACCTCCAGCCTGTACTGTCTCCATTTCTGTTACAACAAAAATCCCAGGTGCCAGGAGAGAGAAGAAAAAGGAATGGCAGTTATAAAAACTTGTTAGGAATTAACTTTGGTTCAGGCTATATTGGAGGGCCTGTAACTCAAGAGAAACAAGACTCTTGTTGGCTGATGGCTCAGGTCAGCTTGGTCTTCAGACCATAGGTGACCCAGTGAACAAGAAGAGCTCTGAATGATCTCAGTGACTGTCTCTGTGTCTACCTCTACAGATCTCCACCAGCTGTTTCACTCATGAGCCACTGAGAGGCTCTTCCTCTTCTTGTTCTTGCCTTGTCTGTCCATTCCTGTTGGGATCATGGTGCTCACTTGGGACTCCTTGGCCCTGGTGTGTGTTTGTTTGACCCTGTGCTCATTACCACCCCACTTGGAGGTGGAATGGTTTGTCTCAGTGCAGTTTGGCTTCTCACTGGAGTTGGTTCTTCTGGCTTCCCTGGGATTGTCCATTCTGAACCTGCTAACCCTCCTTCAGTTGCCTCCCAACATTGCTCATGGTGTTTTCTCTGCAAGATAAATGTGCCCCCTTTTTACCTAGATAATGTCTACGCTTCCTTTAAGATTCAGACCAGGTTCCTACTCATCTCTCTCAAGGATGGGAATGGCCCTCCTCTAAGCTCCCCCTGTACCTTTTCCTAGAATAGCCTTCCATTGTTTTGTTCCCTTGGACCTTCACTAGCCAGAAGCTGTAGCAGGGAGAACACTGTATCACTCATTCTGAGCCCTCAGTGCCTGGTCAGAGTTGGAGAAGATTCGGAGAGCTTGAGACTAAAAGTTGTGGCCTAGCTGGGCATGGTGGCGCACACTTGTAATCCCAGTATTTGGGAGACTGAGACAGGAAGATCACACAGGTTTGCTGCCAGCCTCAGCAACTTTGTGAGCCCTCTACAACTTAGTGAGACCCTATTTCAAAATAAAGAATTAAAAACAGGTCTGGAGGTGTAGCTCAGAGGTAGAATGCCCCTGGGGGAAGGGGGGTTGTGGCCTCTCCTAAACACAATTGTATGCTTTTGGACAAATCATTTCTATGTGGTGCAGTGACATTATAGGTGAAATGAATAGGCTGTCCTAAAAGCCTTCCCAGTCCTAATACTCTGAAAATGGCTTTATCTGATAAGCTTTTGACTCTGGCTGCTATGGAATGTGCCATGGAACTAAGCAGTGAGTTCTAAATATTGAAAATATAATCCAATATCCTAATTCCCAAGAGATAGAAACTGAGTTGTTTGCATAATTTTGATTATACCTCTGGTGTGAGGTTGTGGCTGACTGCATTTGACGGAATAAAAAACATGCCCACAGTTCACAGACTTTTTGTCCTTCCCACCTGAACTCAACAGATCCTAATTCATCAGACTTCAAAGTCTCCGTGGAATTTTATTGTCTTCTCTCCAGTTGAGCTATTAAGAAACATTTCAACAATTTTCAACTCTTAATTAGCAAAGACAAGACAAAATGACTTATTCTTTTGGGAACCAGGCAAAACAATGCTTTTATGGCTGACAGTTTTCCTTGTTATAAATGAAGTCTGGTCTTGACAACACCCATTTGTAGGGGATTCTTATAACTTAATTATAATCACACAATTATGTATGACTATTTGTGTGCATATATATACATATGTGTATGTATATATTTACATAATTATGTAGCATCAGACCAGAGTTTTCTGCCTACCAGCCTTGATATAAAGATGCCATTCCTTAGTTTTTCAGTGAGTTGTGAGCAGAATTGAGGTGTCATTTCTTGGTCTCTGTACAGAAGCTAAATCAGCTAATTGATTTTTCTTAGTTTGATTATCTCAGGTTTAGATAAATATAGTCTTCTTGCTTTACCCTCGCTGTCTTCACCTTCCTACTATGTCACCCATTTTCAAGTCACTGTGCCTCTTACAGAAAGCACAAAGAGACATAAAACTGAAAAGTCCATCAATATGGTCCATCCTAAAGTTGGCTGGTAGAGAAAGAAGGCCATGCTGTGTTAGGGCGTGATTCAGTTCTTGTAATCTCTTCCCTGGCTTTTGACAATAATCCATTGAAACTGAGCATCTCGTTCATGTGGCACGTCCTTATAGTGATTTCCTTTTCTTGCGCTTGAGTTTCACTCCTTACAAAATGGGGATAAATAGACATTACCACCTGGAAGCTTCTAAGGACTGGTTATTAGTGAGAGAGTGGTTGGTAAATAGAAAGTATATCTGTGACCCAGAAGAAAAGCACCTCCCATAGAGACCAACAAAGCCTTTCTCTGACTTGCTAAAGAGGCCTTTCTTGCAAGCAAGAATTGCTACTATTGCCGAATTTTCCCCAGTGTCTGTTGACCCTGGTGACAGAGGGAGCTCAGTAGGTGGGCATTCATGACTCAAGTGAGATTAGGGGGGCTGTAGACAGAGAAGAGGAAGACAAGTGCAGGAGGGATCTACCTGAGGTTTGGATTGATAGCTTGATATTAGTCTGGAGGAAACCAGGAGAAATACAGTTTTTAGAAAAAATACAGTTCATTTCCAGTAAAATTCATAGTTTACTTGCTGAGGTGAGCAGGTAGCAAAATTAAAAGTTTTAACTAAGCTGGGCGTGGTGGCGCACGCTTGTAATCCCAGCATTTGGGAGGCTGATACTGGAGGATCCGGGTTCTCGGCCAGCCTCAGCTACCTAGTAAGGCACTCTGCAACTTAGTGAGACCCTGTTTCAAAATAAAGAGTAAAAAATAGGGCTGGGGGTATAGCTCGGAGGTAGAATGCCCCTGCGTTCAGTCCCCAGTACTGTTAAAAAAAAAAAAAGAAAAGTTTTAACTATAAAAATGAAACTAACGGAGAGAAAAAATACTTGGAAGAAGAAAGTATAAACCTCTCCTCTCACATGTGGCATTAGTTGGCTAAAATCCACAAACTAATTTTTTATTTCAAATATGTGTGGGGCTTCCTACCCTGTTGACAGTGCACAGGCAATTGTGGCATTTGTTGAGTGTTTTATGACATCTATCAACTCATATACACACGTGTGTACATGCATACCTGTGCGCCCACACACAACTTCTAGGCATTGAAGGGGCCTTTTCCCTCTCTCCTTTGACCAAACTGCCCTTGAAGTGCATCTGCCAAGACTCTGTCAACTGCACTTAGATGTGGCTTAACTGTTGCTGGACTGCCTCTCATTCTATGATTATTCCCTCTTTTATTCAGAATTTGTTCCTGATTATGCACAGTATAATAATCTGAGCTTTGCCATGTAACCCAAGTGAATAAGTCTACAACTCAGGACCTCAGTTTCCTAATTTGCAAATGAAGTTCTTCTGAAATCTGAAACTGAGGTTCTTCCAAAGTTATTGAAGGTCAGCTGTAATGTCTCTCAATGGCTGGCTGGGTGGTGGTTTCAGCTGAGTGACCTGTCAGTGTCCTCTCACATCATAGCAGATTATCATCCAGTTAGGAGCTGCTGTGAGCCATGTGCCAAATTTCCAGTGGTGTGTTGGAGGAGGCTTGTGTGGCTCACCAGAGCCAGCTGTGTGCATCTCTTTCCAAATGCCCTTTGGTGATCCCACATTAGCAGTTTAAATAAGCTATGATGAGAGTATTTACACCACAGAGATTGGTAAAAACTACAAATTTCTCATTCCAACTCCCCCAAGAGCCATTTGTTAGCATTTACCAGTATACCACTAGGTTTACCTCTTCCTTTCGTGCACTCACCTCCAAAAAAGGTACCACTTTCTTCTAGATTATGGCCAGAGACATAGGCCACTGCCTGCTTTGTGCTCAGGGCCCACAAGCCCCTTGTTGATAGATTTCATAGGGGGAAAATGGCCTCCCAGTTCCCAGGGATTTCACTTTAGAAGGGACAACTTAGGATGCACATCTACAACTGTTCCCCCCCAGAGTTCCAGTGTGCATCAGCTGTCCTTGGATCCAGTGCAGCTTGCGTCTCTCATTTGTCTCTGTCAAGGCTCACTTTTTTGTACCCTGATTCTCATTCCACAGACAACAGTTCTGGTCATTTCAAGCTCATCACTGTCTTTTTTCTACCTAACTTGTAGAAATGTTCATGCAAACAAGGTAAAGCAAATGAAAGTAGAGCTTGGTTGGCATAGATGCTTTTCAGCCTTTCATTGCTGCAGATTCCCACAGTAGTAGTCATTTTAACACCTTTATTTTAGGAGACATGGTCTGTTTTGTCTTGTGCAGTATTTGTTAATCAAAGATAAGTAGTATCTAACAATTTTATAGTCATGTCGCACCTATCATTGTCTCACAAATACCTAGAATCACAAATGACTACTTGAATCTCAGCAATGATCTCTGTAGTCTACTATATTAGTGCAAACTCATTTTACTTAAGACCTTTGCAGTTGTCTGTATTTAGTATTCATGTGAATCCCCTTTGGATGTACCCTATTTGCTCTTCCCCCAACACAATCTGTTATTTCCTCTCTCTGCTTCCTTTCTCACCCAAGCTCATCTCTGACCATCACAATCTTACTGTGGCCTCACAACCACTGGCATAGCATGATTGAGGTCCCTGGCTTTTGAGGATGTGGTGCCTTCAAAGCTGCAAGTGGCAACTCCTGGGAACACCTGGGAAGCCCAAAATAGCATATCATAATGGTAGTTCATGACTTCAGAAGATCCAAGATCAGGGTGGGCATGGTGGTGCATGCTTTGTAATCCCAGTACTCGGGAGGCTGAGATAGGAGGATCACAGGTTTGAGGACAACCTCAGCAAGTAGTGAGAATCTCATCAACCTAGTGAGACACTGTTTCAAAATTTAAAAAATAGGGGTAGGTGTTAGCTTGCAGGTAGAATGCCTCTGAGTTTAATCCCTAGTAACCGCCCCCCCCCAAAAAAAAATCCAGGATCATTATCTCTGTGATTGCCCCTGACCCTTAATCATCTTCTCTGTATCTCAAGTTTTGTTGTTATTATTTGTTTTGTTTTGGAATGAGATCTCTTTGTGTTGCCCAAGCTTGTCATGAACTCCTGGGCTTAAGTGATCCTCCCGCCTCAGCCTTCCAAAGGTTGGTACTATCGACATGTGCCTCCACACTTGGCAACTGTTTAAGTTTTAATAGTGGCTTTGTTCTATCCTTCCTTTTCCCATAGTTTTTTCTTCAGATTTCATCCCACCCATCTGCCAGTTCTAGAAGGGAGTTTCTGACCTACTTTCTGGTACAGTTACTGCTCTCATCCTTTACAGTCACGAGGCTCCCTTGGCCCTGATCTTCTCAGTTGTAGTGTCTTCCCACCTCCCTCCCCCAGTCAAAAGATCAGCAGTGTTTTTCTGTCACGGCCAGCTACTAAAGGCTTTGTGGCTTGTATAGTGTCTGTCACAATTCCTCATCTTTGCCATTGTACCAGGAAATCAGCTGTAGATGCATGTAAATAAACGAGTGTTTCAATAAAACTTTATTTATAGAAATAGGCTTTAGGCTAGATATAGTTCAGGGGTCATGGTTTGCTGGTCCCTGTCCAAGCCAGATACCTGTTAATCCCCACTTCTGACACCTGTTTATATACTTGCCTGCAAGCCTAAACATGTGATATTCATTAGTGCAGCCATGTAAGAGATTGTCTGGGACATGCCCAGTTGGGAACCCTACAGCCTCAGAGTTGAGCTTCTGGAGAACATTATTTGGCCCATTTCCCCTATCACAAAGGAACACTGAGCTGGGCATGGTGGCGCATGCTTGTAATCCCAGTACTTGGGAGGCAGAGACAGGAGGATCGCAGGTTTGCAGCCAGCCTTAGCTACTTAGTAAGGCCCTCCACAACTTAGTTTCAAAATAAAGAACAAAAAATAGGGCTGGGGGTGTAGCTAGGTGGTAGAATGCCACTGGGTTCAATCCCTAGTACCACAAAAAACAAACAATAAAAAAAACACCATTAAAACAACAACAACAAAAAAAAAAACCCCAAAGGAACACTGATTCAGAACTGGGCAGAAGCACTTGTGTTCTGAGGGCAAGTGTGACAGACATTTCCCAAATGTCACCCAACCATGTAGTACTTTCATGTTTTCTGCCACATCTCTGCCACCTGCACTGTTAACTACTGCCATATGCCATATAAGTATTTCAATCAATAATTGGCCACACATATGTCAGTTGTCCCATAAGATTATATCACCTAGTGAAATCATCATCTTAATTTAACACTGTATTGTTCACAAAATGACCCAATCATTTTATAGTATGCTTCTCAGGATGTATTCTCATCATTAAGCAAATATTGTCTTTTTCTTCTCTTTTGGTACTGGTAACTGAAGCTAGGGATCCTACCTCTGAGCTTTTTTAAAGAGGAAGAAGGGGGACTGGGGTTTTAGCATAGTGTAGAGCACATTCGCAGCCCTAAGTATCATCCCAGCACCACAACAAAAAATAAAAAAAGAGGGAGGAGGATTAGTATTGGAGAGGTGTTAGACTGATCAGCCCCAAACTGATATTTTTTCATTGATATAAAAATCAATATTAAAAAATGAGATATGCGCTTGTAATCCCAGCATTCGGGAGGCTGAGACCGGAGGATCCGGGTTCGCGGCCAGCCTCAGCTACCTAGTGAGGCCCTCCACAACTTAGTGAGACTCGGTTTCAAAATAAAGAATAAAAAATAGGGCTGGGGGTATAGCTCGAAGGTAGAATGCCCCTGAGTTCAATTCCCAGTACCGCAAAAAAAAAAAAAAAAAAAAAATAGGGCTGGGGGTATAGCTCGGAGGTAGAATGCCCCTGAGTTCAATCCCCAGTACCGGAAAAAAAAAATGAGATATGATTGTTTTATATTGCTATGTTTGCATATCTCCTGCAGTCTCATATACCACCCAAACCACTACCAAAATGAAAGGAATAGTGACTTTAGTGTCAGACAGACCTGTATTCAGATTCTTAACTTCATCTTAGATTCTCCAACTGCAAACTAGAAACAGTTAACACCCCACTTTTCCTCAGGCAACAAATAGGAAGGATCCAGGTATCAAGTCAAGTCTGTTCCAGGCCCAGTGCCAGTACAGGGCTCTTTCAGGCACTGGAAAGTAAAGCTCCAGTGTCTATAAAGCATTCAGTACCACTCCTGTCCCTTGCTTGTGTGCTCATTTGCATAAGTTATCATTGTCCTTGGAACTCATACAAATTCAAAATGTCTCTTACCATTCTTACAGTAGCTCATATGAAATATTTATGGTTAGTCCTGCTGCGTGGCAACTGAGCTATCCTGGTCAAATTAGTTAAATCCTCTTCTAGCCTGCTAACCATTGTGAGAATTAAATGAGATGATGTGTGTAAAAGTGCATTATAACAGTAAAGTCTACACTGGTTTTATCATTGGCAGTACTTTGGGTGGTGGTTTGGGGGCCCTAATTTTCTTACGCCCAGGACTGAGTTCTTGGAAGACAGACACCACCGTAATGATGGGCTTCTGTCTGTACCACCCCTCTCAGTTGGCTCAGCATAGTGCAGCCTGTCAGAGAAGTGAATGGAAACTGTCATTCCTGTTTATTCTCGCTTTCTTCTCTCCTCTGCAGCCCTAGAGCAGGGTTTTGGGCCGTATGTGTCCTAATGAATTTCAGTAATTCTTACTTTCCACCCAGAAAACACTAGTGTGGTAGGTAGGCAGGCTTTCCCCAGGTGCAGGCCTGGGATGAAGGTGGATTGCTTGTCCCCTGCTGACTCCGAGTACATGTGTGCCACCTCCTGCAACCTCGTTCTGTCCTGTTCACCCTTCAGCCAGCTAATTCTGTATGTTTCAGTGCTCGTTCTCCACCTCCTACAATCTGCTTCACAGTCTTTCCCTGAGAACTTTTCTCTGTTATGGATTTTTTACAAGTTCTTAGCCATGGACTTCTTTTCTTCTAGTCTTGGCCAATCATTTTTCTTGGCTTGCAGATTATTCTATCTCTATTATTGAATGAAGATCTCTAAAACTTCTTGTCCTCAGGATAAACCGCACAAGCACAGAAGGTCTTCCTTCAAAGGTGTTTTTGCTTGGATAACTCAGTTCTTGAGCCATCTCTGTGAGAGGAAGAGGCATCTGTTCTGTCCTTGAAGGGAGACAGCAGGCAGCACTGGAGAATATTCGACACCAAGGAGGATCTTAGCAAGAGGCCATCTGGCCCCAGAGAAGTGGAATAATGTGCCAGTGTCGCATGTCTGGGTGGTGGCCACATGCCCAGTAGTCCTAATGCCTCTTTTTCTCGGCCCATTGCCTCCACATAGACTGGAGTGTCCAGCTCTTGGGGAATAAGCTACCTTTCTGAGCTCCATGGTCACGGAAGGCCTACAAAGAGGCTGGTCAGGAGGCCGGGCATGGTGGCGCACGCTTGTAATCCCAGCATTTGGGAGGCTGAGACTGGAGGATCCGGGTTCTCTGCCACCCTCAGCTACCTACTGAGGCACTCTGCAACTTAGTGAGACCTGGTTTCAAAATAAAGAATAAAAACTGGGGCTGGGGGTGTAGCTCGGAGGTAGAATGCCCCTGAATTCAATCCCCAGAACTGAAAAAAAAAAAAAAAAAAGAGGCTGGTCAGGGACCATTACATTACGTTTTACATTGATTTTACTTTTACATTCAGATGTCCAGCACAGTTTAGTGGAGAGGCTCATGAGCTAAGATGACTCCTGCTATCTGTTTACATGTTTACAATGACCTATCCATCGTATAAAGTGTTAGATAGTGGGCGAACAAATCCCAGGGAGCAGGCTCTCACGGGCAGCAGAGGTGTAAACGTGTAAACAGAGGGTTACAGTGGGAGGTGATAAATGTGACAAACCAGTCATCTGCCAGGAGCTATGGGAGCGCTGATCTGACCAGGCTGTGCAGCCTCCCCTCAGCCACTCAGCTGAAACTTTGATCCTGGTACCTGGTGTTAATTAGATATGACCTAGAAATGAAGACTGTGCCCCATTTCCATTCTGATAATGCACCATCACAGATGGGGTTGCCTTCCCCTGCCCACCAGCATGGTCCAGTGAATGCTACTTCCTTAACCAGACCGGGGAACTCAGGATGGCAGAGGGTGGTGTCTTTTCAGTGCTGCTTCTCCCACCAACCTCCAAAGGAAATTAGGGGGCAAATCTCTTTACTGAGGTGGGCTAGTGGCATGGGTATGGTGACCAGCCCTGCAGTCTTGGCATCCACGGAATAAGGCAGACCACTCTGCAGAAAACTGTTCTGTGTTATCAGCAGGGACATAAGAAGAGCCTGAGTTTTACCTTGTCTCTGCTAAATACAGAAGAGGGAGGAGAAGGGTATTCTGTTTCAACACAGAGCTTATTTGTAAAGTCACTATAGACCAATTTTAACCAAATCAGTTAAGTCAGTGTTTATTGGGTAGATGCTGCAGAAAATATCCTTAAAAGAAGTACAAAAACATGTTAAACAGAGGAATCATTATTTGAATAAATAGTCTTGTTAAGGGCATTACTTTAGAGGCATTATTATGTATGTGTATTTTAAAAATAAAAGTTCCAGTGTGTTTGTTAAAAAAATCAATCATAGTCAGGCATGGTGGTGCACACTTGTAATCCCACTACTTGGAAGGCTGAGACAGGAGGATCACAAGTTTGTGGCCAGCCTCAGCTACTAAGTGAGGCCCTACCCAACTTAGACCTTGTTTCAAAATATAGAATAAAAAATAGGGTTGGATGTATATCTGGGAGATAGAATATTCTTGGGTTCAATTCCCAGTACCCCCCCCCCCCCGCCACACACACACCATTTAGTATTTAACAGAACTATCTGTTGCACTGTCAAGAGATACTTGTTAGCAACAGAAGAGTATTATGGTAGTTGGAGAGCTACTTTCATTTTTTATTTTATTTTTTTGCGGCACTAGGGGCATTCTACCACTGAGCTACACCCCTAGCCCTATTTTTTATTCTTTATTTTGAAACAGGGTCTCACTAAGTTGAAGAGGACCTAAGTAGCTGAAGCTGGCTGTGAACCTGCGATCCTCCTGTCTCAGCCTCCCAAGTACTGGGATTATAAGCATGTGCCACCACATTTGGCTAGAGAGCTGCTTTTATTTTAAAATAAAGAGGCATCTAATTTGTTGTTCAAGTGTACCTGACAGCCACCTGTCAGAGAAGTGAGGAATTATCAGTAGACTGCTACAATGGTAAAATACACACAGCCCAGAGAAGGGTGGAATTATACTTGCAACCACAATCTCAGGGCTGCCAGATTTCTCTTCTCTGAGGAAGGAAATCAACAGGAAAAAAGTAGCCTCTAAGCAAAAAGTTTGTTACTTTTATGTTACTGTGTGACTGTGTCTCCTGGGTTTTACCTGGTTCCGGCCTACTCAGTGTGGGCCTGATGATTTGTTTCCAGATGTTATAAAAGGCTTATAACCATGGATCAAATTAATCAGATCTTTGCTGATCTGGTCCCTGCCAATCTGTGTAGCCTCCCCTCTCTTAGAAGCCTCTCTCAAACCAGAGAACTTGAAATTCTTCAGGCTCCTGGCTGCCATGCCTTTGTAGACCTTATTCCTTTGACTTGGAGGACTTTTTCTGACCTATACACCCTTGCTCTTCCTTTGCCCTACTCTGCTTCCCAGGCCTCAAAACTCCTTTGAAGTATTGCCTCCTCCTGGAGCCCCACCAAGTCTACCCTCCTGTCTTGCTGCTCAGGGAACCTCCAGTGTGGAGCAGGCCTGTTTCTTAGCAGTGGCACACAGGATACACTGTCTGCATACTTAGCACCTCCCCTGCCAGACTGTGAGTGTGCTATGATTGGGATTGGGTTGCTCCTCTCTTTCTGCTATCTAGCATAGTAGATACTTGGTAAGGATTTCTGGAATAAGTAAATGAAAGTCATAAAGACAGTTGTCACTTGTCTGAATACTGACAGAAAGTGGAGAAAGATTCTGTGACATTTCCCATAATAAGATGGGGTAGATTCTTTACCATATGAAAAATGATCAACCTCGTTCTTAATTAAATGCAAATAGCATTTTTTACCTATAAATGGTAATAAATCAATAAGTTTGAAGATTGTTTTCCAATGCATGGGGAGACAACATTGTGTATGCTAACACTACAAATGCACAGCTGTCTGACTATTCCACTTGTAGAATTCCATTTCTAGGAGCTTATCCTCTAAGACATACTTAGGCACATGCAAAATGAGATAGCTAGGTAGGTAGATAAATATTTCCTTGCAACATTTACTTTTTTTAAATAGCAAAATATCAGAAATACCATGTCAGTAGGAGACCAGTTAAATTAATGTGTGTGGGGGGATACTGGGGATTGAACTCAAAGGCATTTTACCTCTGATTTACATCCCCAATCCTATGTATGTATGTATGTATGTATGTATGTATGTATGTATGTATAAATAGAGTATCACTAAGTTGCTGTAGCTGGCCATGAGCCTGCAATCCTCCTGTCTATTGGAATTACAGGAGTGTACCACCACACCTGGCTTCAGTTAAATTATGGTACATTTACAACAGTGAATTTTAGTAGTGTCAAGCAGAATGATATAGCTATATGTATACAGATATGAAACAACTCTTAAGATATTAAGTGAGATAATCCAGGCACAAAAAGATAAGTATCATGTGTTCTCACTCATGTGGAATCTAAGAGTTGATCCTCATAGAAGTTGAGAGTAGAATGGTGGATACCAGGCGCTGGGTGTTTGATAAGGAGGAGAATAAGTTGGGGGGAAAATAAGAAATAAAAATCATGTGCAAGCCGGGCGTGGTGGCACACGCTTGTAATCCCAGCATTCAGGAGGCTGAGACCAGAGGATCCGGGTTCGCGGCCAGCCTCAGCTACCTAATGAGGCACTCCGCAACTTAGTGAGACCTGGTTTCAAAATAAAGAATAAAAAATAGGGCTGGGGATGTAGCTCGGAGGTAGAATGCCCCTGGGTTCAACCCCTAGTGTCGCAAAAAAAAAAAAAAAAATCATGTGCAAAGCACTAATAATTGTGTTTGTGATAAAAATAGACACCTAATATTTGCCATGTATAGGATACTCTGGAAGGATTTTTTATTTTTTTGTGATACTGGGGGTTGAACCCAGGGGCATTCTACCTCTGAGCTACACCCCCAGTCCTATTTTGGGGAGGGGGGATACTGGGGATGGAACCTGGGGGCATTCTACCTTCGAGCTACAGCCCCAGCCCTAGTTTTTAATCCTTTATTTTGAAACAGGGTCTCACTAAGTTGCAGAGGGCCTCACTAGGTAGCTGAGGCTGGCCGCGAACCCAGATCCTCCAGTCTCAGCCTCCCAAATGCTGGGATTACAAGCGTGTGCCACCACGCTCCGCAAGAGAAGGGTTTTTTAAAGACTAATGGTGCCACTTGCTTGATGAAGGCTTTACTGCCAAGGACATCTTGGACCAAAAAATTAATGAAGTATCATCTTCTGATGATAAGGATGCCTTTTATGTCGCAGACCTTGGAGACATTCTAAAGAAACATCTAAGATGGTTAAAAGCTCTTCCTCGTGTCACTCCCTTTTATGCAGTTAAATGTAATGATAGCAGAGCCATAGTGAAGACCTTAGCTGCCGTCGGGACAGGATTTGACTGTGCTAGCAAGACTGAAATACAGTTGGTGCAGAGTCTCGGAGTACCCCCAGAGAGGATTATCTATGCAAATCCTTGTAAACAAGTGTCTCAAATTAAATATGCTGCCAGTATTGGAGTCCAGATGATGACTTTCGACAGTGAGGTTGAATTGATGAAAGTTGCCAGAGCACATCCAAAAGCAAAGTTGGTTTTGCGGATCGCCACTGATGATTCCAAAGCAGTTTGTCGTCTCAGTGTTAAATTTGGTGCCACACTGAAAACTAGCCGACTCCTTTTGGAACGGGCAAAGGAACTAAATATTGATGTCATTGGTGTCAGCTTTCACGTGGGGAGTGGCTGCACCGATCCTGAGACCTTCGTGCAGGCAGTCTCTGATGCCCGCTGTGTCTTTGACATGGGAGCTGAGGTTGGTTTCAGGATGTATCTGCTTGATATTGGTGGTGGTTTTCCTGGATCTGAGGATGTGAAGCTTAAATTTGAAGAGATCACCAGCGTGATCAACCCAGCACTGGACAAGTATTTTCCATCAGACTCTGGAGTGAGAATCATAGCTGAACCAGGCAGATACTATGTTGCCTCAGCTTTCACGCTTGCAGTTAATATCATCGCGAAAAAACTCGTGTTGAAGGAGCAGGCGGGTTCTGATGATGAAGATGAAGCGAATGAACAGACCTTTATGTATTATGTGAATGATGGAGTATATGGATCCTTTAATTGCATCCTTTATGATCATGCACATGTGAAGCCCCTGCTGCAGAAGAGACCAAAGCCAGATGAGAAGTATTACTCATCCAGTATATGGGGACCAACCTGTGACGGCCTCGACCGGATCGTAGAGCGCTATGGCCTGCCCGAAATGCACGTGGGCGATTGGATGCTTTTTGAGAACATGGGCGCATACACGGTGGCTGCTGCTTCTACTTTCAATGGATTCCAGAGGCCAACCATCTATTACGTGATGTCAGGACCAACATGGCAACTCATGCAGCAGATCCAGAACCACGGCTTCCCACCAGAAGTGGAGGAGCAGGACGTCGGCACTCTGCCCGTGTCTTGTGCTCAGGAAAGCGGGATGAAGCGCCACCCGGCAGCATGTGCTTCCACTAGTATCAATGTGTAGACACATTCTTGTAGCTGTTAACTGCAAGTCTAGCTTGAATTACGGGATTTGGGGGGACCGTTTAACTTAATTACTGCTAGTTTTGAAATGTCTTTGTAAAAGTAGGGTTGGCACAGATGCAGCAATATGGAAAACTAGAAGTTGGGGGGTCACACTTATCTGTGTTCCTATGGAAACTATTTGAATATTTGTTTTATATGGATTTTTATTCACTTTTCAAATGCTACTAAAGAGTGCCCCTCAGCTGCTGAGCAAGCATTTGTAGCTTGTACAATGGCACAATGGGCCAAACGCTGAGTTGTGACCTGTTTTGAAAATAAAGTATCTTGAAATAAAAAAAAAAAAAAAAAAAAGACTAATGGTGGTACCTGGAGGATTGAAGGACAGATGCAGAAGGGGAAAGTCTCTTCCTTGATTCATTGGTAGGTTTTGAACTTTGTACAAGAAATATGAAATACTTATTTTAAAAAATTTTAAACCGGGCGTGGTGGCGCATGCTTGTAATCCCAGCATTTGGGAGGCTGAGACCGGAGGATCCGGGTTCGCGGCCAGCCTCAGCTACCTAGTGAGACACTCCGCAACTTAGTGAGACTCGGTTTCAAAATAAAGAATAAAAAATAGGGCTGGGGGTATAGCTCGGAGGTAGAATGCCCCTGAGTTCAATCCCCAGTACTACAAAAAAAAAAAAAAAAATTTAAACGTTTAAAAGGTACCACTTGAGTGGTAGGTATAAGAGTTCAAATTTGCTGAGACCTGTAAAATCACTGTATAAAAATCATGAGAAAAAGCTCTGTATAATACAAATACTAATAATCCTGATGTCTTACCGACACCTCCTCCATCTCCTTGCAGTTGAAGTCTGTCTTACTCACCTGTTAAACTAGACACTGGAGTTGGAAAGGGCCATGGACAGCTATTAGTGGTGTTTCCATTCTATCAAGCAGCTCACTGCTGCTTGCTGCTTTTACAATAAATGTTTCTCTTACCTGCTGCTAAAGTATATTACTTTTAAAATGTGAATGTGGGTCCAGGTGTGGTGGTGCATGCCTGTAATCCCAGTACTTGGGAGGCTGAAACAGGAGAATTGCAGATTTGAGGACAGCCTCAGCAAGTAGTGAGACTCTCATCAACCTAGTCTTTCTTTCTCTTCCTCCCTCTCTCTCTCTCTCTCTCTCTCTCTCTCTCTCTCTCTCTCACACACACACACACACACACACACACACACACACACACTGAATGTGGGTTTTACAGAGCTATTTTTATCGAAGTTGCAATAATAAGGAGAATATCACTACAATACTAATTAGCCAACATCTAAATTACGGGCAGGGTTCTGTTTCTGTGGAGTGGAAATGTAAGCTTTGATTTGGTGGTGTATGGCATCCCTGGAATTCTTTGGGGGCAATTCCAGTCTTCTCATTCACAGTCCCACACCAAGACACACACACACACACACACACACACACACACACACTCACACACACAAAATGAACAAGGTCTTATTTGACTGTGAATACCCTCTATTTGTAGTAATTTTCATAAAATAACATTTTACCTTTAAAGTCCAGAGATTGTATAAGAGTAACCTGGCAAAATTGAAAGGGTAAACTTAAAGCTTTCAGCAACGAGGTAGAAAAGGGGGGAAAATGGGATAAATTGGAGCTGTAGGGGTGGGTGTTGTCTGAACTAGAGTTGCAAACCCATTATGTTTGTATTATAAACCATACTATTATAAAATACTTGGGTTGTTAAAAATTGTGAGCCAGCTGGTTGTCGTGGTATACATGTCTATAATCCCAGTACTTTGGAGGTTGAGACAGGAGGATCACAGGTTCATGGCAGCTCCAGCAACTTAGTGAGGCTCTCCCCAACTTAATGAGACCCTATTTCAAAATAAAATATAAACTAGGGCTAGGATGTAGCTCAGAGGTAAAATGCCTCTGGGTTCAATCCTTAGTACTCCCTTCCCCCCCCAAAAAAAATTGTGACCCAAATGAAATGAAAGATTTGTCAAGATTTCTTTTTTAATTCAGTATCAATTTGTAGCCTGGGAAAACCAGGAAATGCCCTCCCTGATGTCCCTGGCACATCAGGACTAAAGCTGGGAATAAGAGGGGTGGGGGAAGTTTTAGGGTATTGTGCCTCTGTCAAAATAACTCTAATACCCACACTTATAGGGTATACCACAGTCTTTTAGAGTACTTTTCCATAATTCTGTGAGGTTTGATGAAAGACAAATGAGAGGAGAGGGCAGGAGTTTCTCACAGAATTGAAGAGACTGGGACTCTGTGGACAGCAGCAAGGATGGCCCCTGCTGCCCTCCCTCAATCACACTGCTGAGGACCTGGCTCCATGCAAGGAAAGGAACAGGGTCCTGAAGGTAGGGACAATCCTGGGCTGCATCCAGGCAAGGAGAAAGAGGTAGGAAAAGGAATTTGAAGCTGTGATAGCAGGAACCTCCTGTGACTCCCCACTTAGCCAGGTAGGTTGTTCACAGTTATTCAAGTCAGGTGCTGGCTCCTGTGTGCAACTTCTGCTGGTGGGTCCTTCTGGACCCTGCCCAGTGAATGCTGCTGGCTTGAGAGGAAGCCATGAAAACTCAGGAACCAAATGAGACAGATGCTGTGTCTTTGTAAAACAAAGAACTCAGCAGATAGTGTGAACCAGCAGCTGGGAGGAATTCTGTGTTTAAGTGCCAGAGATGTTAACCCTGTCATGTACATTCATTCATGCATCATATTTACTGAATGACTGCTGTGCACCTGTCGTCAGCCTAGAAGCTATGCACATTCACAGAGAGGAATAGAATGTGCGCTATTAAGAAAGGATACAATGTTCAGGAACCTTGCATTTTTTATCAGCACCACTGGAAAAAAAATTTCTTTTTTTTTTATCTCCCCAAATAAAATTTTTTTGTTGGAATTTATCTCCCCACTAATTTCCTCATTTCAGCATTGATTTAAAGGGATCTTAAGATAAATATACCATATGATGATGAATCCTTTTTTAAATGTTATCTTTCCCTAGTTCATTCATCTTTTTTATTGGTGTATGGTAATTGTAAAGAATAGTGGGCTTCATTGTGACAGATTCATACATGTATATAAAATAATTTATAATTTTATCACTTTCACTCGCCAATACCTCCCCTTACTCTCTCTCCCTCCCTCCCATTCATCTGTTTTGTTTGTTTTTATGGCACTGGGATTAAATCCAGGGGTGTTCTACTTCTGAGCTATACCCTCAGCCCTATTGTACTTTTTATTTTGAAACAGGGTCTCACTAAGTTGCTGAGAGCCTTGCTAAGTTGCTGAGACTGTCCTTGAACCTGTGATCCTTCTCTTTTAGCCTCTCAAGTACTGGAATTAACAGTGTGCATCACTGTGCCTGACTTGTATGTTTTTAAAGTTGACTATTTGAAACTTTAAAAAGTGAATTTGAAGCCAGCTGTGGTAGTACATACTTGTAATCCCAGTACTTGGAAGGCTAAGATAAGAGGATCACAGTTTGCAGCCAGCCTCAGCAGGCTAGCGAGGCCCTTTGCAATTTAGTGAGACCCTGTTTCAAAATAAAAGAATAAAATAAGGCTGGGGGTGTAGCTCAGAGGTAGAATGCCTCTGGGTTCCATCCCCAGTACCATACACATCACGCAAAAAGTGAATTTCATTGTCTTCAAATCATGTAACATTAGTTCTAAAAGCTAATGATTTTCTCTTTTTATCAGCACCTTATGTATTAGCTTTTCGTCACTATAACAAAATACCTGAGGCAGGTAAATTTGTGGGAAATGGTTTGAAATAGTTCCTTCTTTCCAGAAGTAAAATGGTGTTGGCTTATCACTCATAAACTGAAACGAAACTGATTCATTTGAAGACCAAGACATTATCATCAGTGAGTACATGTTCCTTTACAGTTGGAAGGCCAAGTGTGGGATGGAGTGGGCCAGAGGGAAAAGGGCAGCTGTCAGCAGCAGATGCTCCTGGAGGATTGCTTAGCACTGTGCGTTCCAGATCCTGCTTGGTCTGAAGAGAGAATAAGAATAAAAGAGGCACATATAGTAGGGGAGGGAGGAAAACAACTGATTCAAGTGCTCTTTGGGGGGGAAGTAAAGAGAAAAGTTCTATGAAAACCAATTGATGATAGCCAGGCATGGAGGTGCATCGCAGTATTTGGGAGGCTGAGACAGGAGGATTGCAGGTTTGAGAACAGCCTCAGCTACTTAGTGAAACAATGTTTCAAAATAAAGAATTAAAAATAGAGGCACTCCGCAACTTAGTGAGACCTGGTTTCAAAATAAAGAATAAAAAATAGGGCTTGGGGGTATAGCTCGGAGGTAGAACACCCCTGAGTTCAATCCCCAGTACCGCAAAAAAAAAAAAAAGGGGGGGAGCTGGGAGTAGTGGAGCATACTTGTAATCCTATAATCCTAGTACCTGGGAGGCTGAGACCTGAGGATCCTGGTTCGAAGCCAACCTCAGCTACTTAGTGAGGCCCTCTGCAAGTGAGACCCTGTTTCAAAATAAAGAATAAAAAAATAGGACTGAGGGTGTACATTGGAGGTAGAATGCTCCTGGGTTCAATCCCCAGTTCGGCCAAAAAAAAAAAAAAGAACAGGGCTCGGGTGTAGCTTGGGAGTAGAATCCCCCCTTCACTCCCCAGTACTAACAAACAAACAAACAAAAAACAATTGCTGAGATGATAAAAGATAGCCAGTCAGTTGTTAGTGACTGAGCATGTATGTTCATGTATGCCTCACATGACATATATTTATGTACTTATAACTTAAATTTATTGTCTTTATATATTATTTATCTGGCTCAAATTACTATAAGTAAATATCTGTTTCTGTCCTGGTTAGTCTAATTTGCAGATAATGAGTGGAGGGCCATATTAAGTTAATTAATCACTTCTCTAGAAACAGTTTGGTTTTGTTGACTGGAAACATCATCAGAGCAGATTAAAACGTGAAAGATAATGCTTTTATTCTTATTCTGTGTAGACCTTGAAAAACAGCAGCAGGCATGTAGATTTTTTGGCTCAAAAAAATAAAGCCTTACATGTCAAAATCTCACCTTCTTGAACCAAATGCATGATTATACTTAGGTGCATAGGAATGTGCTAGCCCTTCTGAGGACTTGGTCTAGCTATCTAGGATTCATTCCACCCTTCTCTGTATGGCAGTCCACATTTTGGGAAGGGTTTTCAAGCTTGATCTTGCCCTATGTGGCTTAGTCACAGCCTAGTGGAGGGTCCGTGATGCTGAGAGCAGAAGCTGGACATCCATTCCTAAGACGCGTTTTCCTAGGACACGTCCAAGGGGGCACATCTTGTCCAAAAGTTCATTGAAGTGAAAAATAATTTTTCATTGGTGAATTGTCAATTCCAGAGTGACATTTTAAGAGCAAAGATTGAAACATAAAATACAAGTCAAAAATATTTCTTAGCTGCAAAACTCAGACAAGGGACTCACCATCACAGTTTATCTAAAAGTGTGGCTAGCAATACCTTTGTCATAAGGGAGTGGTAAGGCTTCAATGCGATGCATAGCATTCATTAGTGTAAATTGTAGTGTTAAAAACACTATGAAGAATGTTTGGGGTGTAGCTTCAAAATTTTCCTAGATTTCATCAAATAAAATGACTTGAGAAATGAAGAAGAGATAGTGTTCAATGAAGCTCATGGATAAGTTCTGGTAAAACTCAAGCTAAAAGTATGTTTCTTTATAAATAGTCACAAATTGAGTTGAGAGGGAGCATTGTGGGTTGGAGAGATGATGCTATCTATTGAGAATTGTACACAAACCTGCATAAGAGTGCCACAGTTTTCCTATGTCAGGTTGTTGGTTCCTCCCCACCAATTTCCTAAAGGTGTTTGACAAAGAAAAATATTTGTTTTCCCCTGAATAATTATTTAGACTTTTAGTCATCTTTCCGTTAAAATAGTTGTGCTATTTATCACCATTCCAGTAAAAGAAGTCCCTTCACTAAAAACTACATATGAATAAAGAAAGAGAAATGATACTACTTTTTTTTTTTTTTTTTTTTTTTTGTGGTACTGGGAATTGAACTCAGGGGCATACTACCTCCAAGCTATACCCCCAGCCCTATTTTTATTCTTTATTTTGAAACCGAGTCTCACTAAGTTGCGGAGTGCCTCAACTAGGTAGCTGAGGCTGGCCGCGAACCCGGATCCTCCGGTCTCAGCCTCCCGAATGCTGGGATTACAAGCGTGCGCCACCACGCCCGGCAAGAAATGTTACTACTTTTAAAGAGGTAAAATATTAAATCTATGGTGATTATTTCACTAGGACAGTTATAATAGTTTCAATTTATAAACAAGCATGCTGATTCTCCCCTCCTCCCCGCTTAGTACTGTGGATTGAACCCAGGGACATTCTACCTCCCAGCTATACTCCTAGCCCTTTTTTTTAAATTTTGAAGTAGGGGTTCACTAAGTTGCTGAGGCTAGCCTCAAACCTGCAATGCAATCTTCCTGTGCCAGCTTCCCAAGTACTGGGGATTATAGGTGTGTGCCACCATGCCTGGTTACTGATTCCTTTTGATGGGAAATAACTTTGACATCCTTTTCCAAAAGATCTGTAGAATCCTGGAGTTGGGATGAAGTTTAATGGTTATTTAATTTAAATTGTACTCATTGTATCCCAACCCAGTGGGGGATTTTCTTCACCATCTTGCCCATGAATAACCAACCCATCTTCTTACAGACATCTAA
This sequence comes from Graphiurus murinus, assembly GCA_004027655.1. Classification (NCBI taxonomy): domain Eukaryota; kingdom Metazoa; phylum Chordata; class Mammalia; order Rodentia; family Gliridae; genus Graphiurus; species Graphiurus murinus. Next base: position 54,430 of record PVLC010006039.1, read on the forward strand.
TCATCATCTACAGGCCAAATAACATTTTTCCCCCTTCTACTTCTTTCAACAGCAACCAATTCAGAATTCCTGATGTTTCTCTCAGAAGAGAAACCTGGAATTATGTTAGTGATCTCCCAAGAGCCAAGGTCTTTTTATGGGCTGTGGGGCTTTTTGAGAAGGAATGAGTAGGCCAATAAATTACATGACCTGAGACTATTGCTTATTGCTATGGTCTGAAAATTTGTGTCTCCCCATTTATATATTGAAATCCTAATCCCCAAGATAATAGTATTAAGAGGTAACCCTGACCCCCCATCTCTCTCCTTCTCTGTCACCCTCTTATCCTTCACTATGGGATGGATGGTGCAGCAAGAAGGCCCTCACCAGGTGCTGGCACCTTGATCTTGGGCCTCCCAGCCTCCAGAACTGTGAGAGATAAGTTTCTGTTGTTTATAAGCCATATAGCCTAGAGTATTTTGTTATAACAACCCAAGTAGACTGACTCCTGTTCTAGTAAAGGAGTGAACTTTCATGAGTTCCTGTCCCTGGATGCTCAGGAAGCATGAGTTGTTAGGTCTGCTGGGGATTTATGGTTTTATGGACATGAGTTTATAGAGCCCGGGAAGTTACTAGATTCATAACTGCAATTTTCCTGGCTCAAACTCCTTACAAGGGTTCACCACAATATTGGGCTTTATCATTTTATATATGCCCATAATACTGCAGCTTATATAGCCCATAATACTGCAGCTATTCAAAGTATGTGAACTTACATTTGAGACAGAGACAAGCAGTTGGGAAGAGAGAGAGAGAGAGAATGAACTTTAATAGACAGGTAAAGGAGTGGACTTGCCTATCACCAGTGATTCGTTTTGCTTCCTTGGGTAGCCCTAGGTCCTAGTTCAGTTTAGCACAGGAGGATGTCCCATGTACACAACGTCCTGAAGTTTTAAGGGGAACTTTCGAAACGAATGAGGAACGAGAAACCTATAAAATGCCTCAAACACATGAGTGTGTGGGATGCTATAGAATTGACCATAGTACTGGAGGGGCTGGGGCTGGGAGCTCCGGTGATTTTGCCTGTCTCTGGCACAGTCCTTTGCATCTGTTAGCACATCTGCCTCTCTATACAAATAGCACACTTTCCACAGAGCTCTTTTTTCCCTCCAAGATGAGGACCTTGTGTCATCTGATGGAGCTGAGTTGCTATGGAAACAGATGGGACCTAGTTGGGTGGAATCCCTCATTGAACCACAAAGAACCCTCTCACAGGGCCTCCTTGCTTACTCTGTTGCCTCTTTTCCCTCTAGTTTCCCTGAGGATCCTATAGGCCAGGATCCCACGGTCATGTTAACTTGTTTTCTACTCAAGCCCTTGGTGTGGAAAATGCTTGGGGTAGAGTCCCCAAGGTGGTCGATCACACCTGTCCTTAATTAACCATAAACCTAAAAAATACAGTGTTACAATGTTATCTTCACATGCAACCAGGTGTTTTGCTTTTTCTTTTGAGAATATAGATGAAATGGTTCTTCAGTTTCACAGCAGTTCCTCAATAATTAAATATGATTTTATTTCCCCAGCTAATTGCCTACTTACTTTAGCAACAAATCCTACCATGACAAAATAATTTCTGTCAGACCTTTGAAATTCATAGTAATAGATATCTAGCTTAACTAAAATACTCTCAGTTGGAACCTTCTGTTACCTTTGGACATCTGTGGTACAAAGATAATAGCGTATTCATAAAGAATACCCTGAGGTATTTATGTTGAAAGGCTTTGGATAGAGACCATCAAATAATTTTGTTACATGAATTGGGGTTAAGTATATTTTGGTTTATAGTTTTTTCCAGGTGTATAATCACCAGCTAACCAGAATATAGAATCAGAGTAGCCAATTTCCCAGCCAAGATGGAAGCCACGGGGCTGCATCCCCCTTTTCCTGTTAGTGTGGAGGCTGGAGTTCTCTCCCACCCAAACACTTAGTTTCCTTGAATATAAGAACAGGAAGTTCTCAGTTCCTGAATCCCAAAGCCACAAGGAAAGAGCCTGTGCATTTTTTTTTTTTTTTTTTTGTGGCACTGGGGATTGAACCCAGAAGCATTCTACCTTTGAGCTACTCCTCCAGCCTGATTGATTTATTTATTTTTATTGGTGCATTGTAACCATACATCTTTGTTAGGTACAAGGTGGTAAAGGCAGACATGCACACATTTCTCATTTAACCCTTCCCCAATTCCCATCCCACTCCCTCCTCCTCCCTTCTTCTAAAGTTCAGTTTAGTGATTGAGTTTGATATGTTTGTGCCCCAACCTGATTTTATTTCGTATTTGGAAACAGGGTCTCACTAGGTTGATGAATGTCTCACTACTTGGTGAGGCTGTCCTCGAACCTGTGATCCTCCTGTCTTAGCCTCCCAAGAACTGGGATTACAAGCATGCGCCACCATGCCTGGCTAGCCTATGTAATTTTTATATTAAAAAGCACCTTTTAGCCAGGCCTGTCCCGGGCTGAGACAGGAGGACTGCAGGTTCAAGGACAAGCCTCAGCAAGTAGTGAGACTCTCACCAACCTAGCAAAACCATTTCAAAATAAAAATTAAAAATTGGGCTGGGAGCCGGGCGTGGTGGCACATGGTACTGCAAAAAAAAAAAAAAAAAAAAAAAAGGGCTGGGGGTATAGCTCGGAGGTAGAATTCCTCTTGGCTTCAATCCCAAGTACCAATAAATAAATAGCACCTTTTGTGGCCAGGCACTGTGGTATACTCATAATTCCAGATACTCTGGAGGCTGAGGCAGGAGGATCCTAAGTCCTAGACTAGCCTAGGCAACTTAGCAAGACCCTGCCTCAAAATAAAAAATAAAAAGGGCTGTGATATAGCTTAGTGGTAGAGTACCACTGAATTCAGTCCCTAGCACTACAACAAATAAAAAATCAATAACAACAAACAAAAACCATATACCCCCTTTGCTTGACTTTATATCTTATTATGCAGTTAAAATGGGGGAAAGGGGAGCCGTTCTGCTCTTGGTTTAAGGTAGGCTGCAGGTGTGAAGGCCTAGCCATAGCACCTTATAAACTATAGGTGGACAGTTTGGTGTGTGTGTCAGGCATGAAGGGGGGGGGGGGGGAGAGAGAGAGAGAGAGAGAGAGAGAGAGAGAGAGAGAGAGAGAGAGAGAGAGAGAGAGAGAGAAAAGGAAGGATTTTGGACTTGTCAGGGAACCATTCAAAGAAAGCAGGAGAAAGCGATGTGTTTGTGTTTTAGAAAGTCCTTAGCAGCCGAATGAGGAATGGATGAGGGAGGAGGGAGGCTCAAGGCAGATGAAAAAACCATCTAGGTGACTGCTGTCCTAATCCTGTGACAATGAAGACAAGAAATTTCTTTTATATATGTTTAGAAAAGATTGATTTCTCTTTTAAAATGAAAGAATTCTGAAATCATTCTTTTTAAGGGACAAAGAATTATTTTATTGTAACCACTTAAGTAATTGTGTAAGTTTGGCTTTTTAAAAGAGGTGCATGTGCGCACTTTCATGGATGCAAAGGGAGAAAAATCCACACTTCTCAGTTAAGAGTAAGCCAGACACTGGGTTGCTTGTCTAAAGAAGAGAGTTTCTCGTTCCCTCTCCTCTTGACTACCAGCAAAGGAGAAATAGACAGTTCTCCTTCCCTTCATTGTGAACAGACTACAGGCAGCAAAGAGTGCTTTTCTGAGCCCCTGGGGTTTCATGGTCTTCTTTTCTACCATATTACTTGATGCTATCCCAGACAGTAGACTAGAAAACAAGGAACCTATCCTTGAGGAAATCTCTAGGGAAAGGGAACAGCACCTACAGATGACAGAGCATAGTGAAAAGTGAATTGTTAGAAAAGCCAAACTGCAGAAGAAACTGTTCTGCCTGGAGACATGCTAGGAGGCTCTGCAGGGATTGAGGATAGCTGGACTTTGAAGGACACTCAAAAGTCCCTCCCAGGGAAGAAGAGGATGAGCATGGTATGATGGGCATTAGCAATCTCAGAGACCCTGCTCACTCCTGACCCTCAAGGATAATCTCTCTGGAGAGTCTCACAGATGACCTGAGACCCGTTATTCATTCTGCTGTAGTGATCTCCATTTCCCTTTTTCAGTTCTTGGTTCTTTTTCTTCCTTTCTATCTAAGATTAGAGTTGCTACAGATAAGCTCTCTACAGATTATTTCTCTAGATATCCTGCTTAACATTAGAACTTACTCTGTTCTGTTTATGAAACAGGTTTGTGTGTATCTTCACATGAAGTATCCCGGGGAAATGTCATTGTTTTAGACCCATTCAGCCAGGATGCAGGATAATCTTCCCTGAGCAGTTTCCTTACTTTAGCACTGAACAAAGGCTTTGTCAAATAATTTAATACTCTTAAGTAGGATTACAAGAATACTTAATCTAATAATGGAAAAAGGGAGGTATGTTTTTGCTGCCTCCTCTTTTTTACTTAGCAGGTTCTAGTAGAGTATTAACAAAACAAAACAAAACAAAAATCATGTATTCAGCTGGGTGTGGTGGCCTACGCTTGTAATCCTAGCATTTGGAAGGCTGAGACCAGAGGATCCGGGTTCTCGACCAGCCTCAGCTACCTAGTGAGGCCCTCCGCAACTTAGTGAGACCCTGTTTCAAAATAAAGAATAGAAAATAGGGCTGGGGGTATATGGGGGTATAGCTCGGAGGTAGAATGCCCCTGAGTTCAATCCCCAGTACCACCACCAAAAAAAAAAAAAAAAAAAAATCATGTATTCATGAAACTCAAGAAGTTTTATTAATTTTTTTAAAGCAAGTAAGATAAGACATGAATATACTCCTATTTAAATAAAGCAAATAAAATGGAAGTAATTAAAATTAAAATGACCCCCCTTTTATTATTTATTTATTTTTTGATTGGTGCATTGTAATCATACATCTTTGTTAGGTACAAGCTGGTAAAGGCATATATGCACACATTTCTCATTTAACCCTTCCCCAATTCCCGCCCCACTCCATTGCCCTCCTTCCTTCTCAAGTTCGGTTTAGTGATTGAATTTGATATGTTTGTGAAAGTACATCATGTGCATTAGGGTGCGCCCCCCCCCCCACGTCACCTTCAGTTAAGTCACCTTCTTTGCTCATTGCTCATCTAAGGTTTCAAAATCCTTCTTTGTCTGGAGTCCCTCTTATGTCCCATTTTCTCCCCTAGTTTCCACATATTAGGGAGAGCATACGATTTTTTACTTTTTGTGACTGACTAATCTTACTTAGCATAATGTTTTCCAATTCCATCCATTTCCCTGCAAATAACATGAGTTTGTTCATTCTTTATGGCTGAGTAAAATTCCATTGTGTACATATCCCGTAGTTTTGTAATCCATTCATCTGTTGATGGACATCTTGGCTGGTTCCATAGTTTGGCAATTGTGAATTGTGCAGCTATAAACATAGATACACATGCATCGGTCTGATAGTTTGGTTTCCATTCTTTTGGGTAAATACCCAGAAGTGGTATTGCTGGATCATATGGTAGGTTCATTCCCATTCATCTGAGGATCCTCCATATTGTTTCCAAAGTGGTTGCACTAATTTGCAATCCCACAAACAATGTATTAGGGTTCCCACTTCTCCACACCCTCACCAGCATTTGTTGTTGTTTGTGTTTTCGATGCTTGCCATTCTGATTGGGGTTAGGTGAAATTTCAAGGTAGTTTTGATTTGCATCTCTCTGATTGCTAATGATGTAGAACATTTCCTCATACATTTATTGGCCATTTGTATTTCTTCGTTTGTGAAGTATCTATTTAGATCCTTTTCCCATTTTTTGATTGTGTTATTTGTTTTCTTAGCTGTGAGTTTCTTGAGTTCTCTGTATATCCTAGATATTAGTCCTCTATCAGAAGAGTAGCTGGCAAAAATTTTCTCCCCCTCTCTGGGCTCTCTGTTGAGGTTCTTGATAGTTTCCTTTGCTGCACAGAACTCTTCAGTTTAATGCAATCCCATGTATTGATCTTCCTTTGAGTTGCTTGTGCCTTTGAGGTCTTGTTGAGAAAGTTTATTATTTATTTTGAAACAGGATCTCACTAAGTTGCGGAGGGCCTTGCTAAGTAGCTGAGGCTGGCCACGAACTGGCGATCCTGTCTCAGCCTCCAAAGTACTGGGATTACAGGTGTGCACCACCATGCTCAACTTTAAAATTACCCTTTTATCAACTAGATCTTATAGCTACCTTTTTATATGCATTTATATACCCATACTTTTTTTTCTTTTTTCTTTTTTTTTTTTTTTTTGCGGTACTGGGGATTGAACTCAGGGGCATTCTACCTCCGAGCTATACCCCCAGCCCTATTTTTTTTATTCTTTATTTTGAAACCGAGTCTCACTAAGTTGCGGAGTGCCTCACTAGGTAGCTGAGGCTGGCCGCGAACCCGGATCCTCCGGTCTCAGCCTCCCGAATGCTTTTTTCTTTTTTTTTTTGGTACTGTAGATTGAACCCAGGGACATTCTACCCCCAGCCATTTTATTTTATTTTTGTTTTTATTATTTTTATTTCTTTTTTATTTTTATTTAATTTTGTGTGTGCGTACGTGGTACCAGGGATTGAACCCAGGGGCGTTCTACCTTCGAGCTACATCCCCAGCCCTATTTCTTATTTTGAAACAGGGTCTCACTAAGTTGCAGAGGGCCTCACTAAGTAGCTGAGGCTGGCTGGGAAACTGTAATCCTCCTGTCTCAGCCTCCCAAGTACTGGGAACAAGCATGTGCCACCACGCCTGGTTTATTTTTTAATTTTGAAACATAGTCTTGCTAAATTCCTGAGACTGGCCTGGAACCTGCAATTATAAGTATGAACCACCATGCCCAGCTACACACACACACACACACACACACACACACACACACACACAAACACACTTAATAGTGTAGTTTTGTATTTTTAAAAAACAAGATCAACTTAATCGGTAACTAACTCTGTAACAGCATACCTCAGAAAGTTTCCTCTGACAATGCACCTATATTTATATATATCTTCTTCATTAGTAACCGCTATATGATATTTTATATTATAGCTATGTTATGATTAATCTTCAGTTACTACCAGTAACTTTTGGTTTGTAATTGGAGTCAGTGTTTATATTTTGAAATAGAAAAAAAAATTTTTTTAGAAATAATTCCCAGGAGTGGTGGCACATGCTTGTAATCCCAGTACTTGGGAGACCAAGACAGGAGGATCACAGGTTCAAAGCCAGCCTTGGCAACTTAGCAAGGATCTCAGCAACCTAGTGAGACCCTGTTTCTAAGTAAGAAATAAAATAGGGCTGGGGGTGTAGCTTGGAGGTAGAATGCCTCTGGGTTCAATCCCTAGTACCAAAAAAAAAAAAAAAAAATTGGGGGGGGGAATTTTGATGCTTTTCTACAAGTAGACTTAATGACATCTTCATAGAGAATTTCATGTAGCCAACATATGGGACGTTGTCAGCAATTTTACTGTGAACCGTTGTCATAGAAAGGCAGGGAAGGTCTAAATGTTCATGGATAAGGGGATGAGTAAAATATTCACAAGAACATCACATCCACGTGTTATGAGATAGAATGAGAAAGTTCTTTGTCTATCAAGAGAGAAAGACCACTACAATATTACTGGTTAGGTGGGAAGAAGCAAGACGCAGAGTGTGTAGAAAATGCAAATGTTTCTATAAGTAAGAGGGGAAAGTAAGAGTTTGTATTTACACAGAGAAAATTGAAGGATACACAGAAGGAGTAAAAATAGCTGGTTGTGGTGGTGCACACCTATAACTACGGTACTTGGGAGGCTGAGACAGGAGGATCACATATTCACAGCCAGCCTCAGCAACTTTAAGGCTGTCCATGACTTTATGAGACCCTGTTTCAATATAAAAAATAAAATAGTACAGAGAGTATAGCTTGGAGGTAGAAGGCCCCTGGGCTCTACTCTCAGTACCAAAAAAAAAAAAAAAAAGGCATTTCTGGTAGGGGATGAGGGTGGTTGAAAAAAGACTTTTCATGACTATAACCTGTTCAGAAATAAAGTAATTTATGAAACTGAGTTTTACATTATTAGATAAGGAACAAAATGAAATCTGACTTTAAGTCTACAGTACTATGAATTTACCTATCATGTTTGAACCTAGGTACTCTTTGGGCCATATATTTTGAGAGGGTGATTCTAGAAACAGAATATAGCAATTTAAATTCTAACTATGGTAGAAAACAAAAAAGGCAAATCTGTATTGAATTTGTTGTTTCTTTAGCTTGTTAGGATTTCTTAGATTTTTCCCTTCCAGAGTAATTGAGACCCTTAAAACATGATGCTCATGATTCACAATAGGAATCTTTGTGGATGCCTTGGTAAACAGTGAGAAAGTGAACTCAGTTATGGTTTGAGCCCAGTTTCATTGTTTGCTACAGTTGGTGTCTTAGAGAAAGTATTACAGGCTGTGTGGGTTTATCTTTACAGGAGCAGAAAAATTCAGATTCGAAACATCCCTCCTCACCTGCAGTGGGAGGTAAGTCAATGCTTCTTTTTAGTAGAATTAGCGAGACATTTTCTCCCTTTTTTAGTTTCTGTTCAAATTTAGGAATTAGAGGTCTTCAGACTCATCTGCAAAGCTGGGTGTGGTGGTGCACGCTTGTAATTCCAGCATTTGGGAGGCTGAGACCGGAGGATCCGGGTTCGCAGCCAGCCTCAGCTACCTAGTGAGGCACTCCGCAACTTAGTGAGACCCTATTTCAAAATAAAGAATAAAAAATAGGGCTGGGGTATAGTTCAGAGGTAGAAGGCCCCTAAATTCAATCCCCAGTACTGCAAAAAAAAAAAAACCAGACTCATCTGCAAAACCTCTGGGTCCTACTTCTTCCTTTTTCAGTGCCCAGGTGCACATGGTCTATCATGAGATTTGAGGTTGTATTTGAACTTCTTGTTATGCAGAATGCACTACCCTGTCCTCTCAGGCCACCAAGCACCAACAAACAAACTGAAACAAAATGCATACCTGATTTGTGATTTTTATCTCATGATGTGGTAAAAGGCTTTTATCTTTCCAAATTATGATTTGAAAGAAAAATCAATGGAATAGTTTGAGCAGGTTTTTTTTTTTAATTTGTTTTGAATTAGTTACTGTAACAGTCAAGATATATTTTCAAGCCAAGCACAGTGGCACATGCCTGTAATCCCAGTATTTGGGAAACTGCAACAGGAGAATCAGTTTCAAAGCCAGCCTCAGCAATTTAGGAAGACCTTCAGCAACTTAGCAAAACCCTGTTTCAAAATAAAAAGGGCTGGGGGGTGTAGTTCCACAATAGAATGCCCCTGTGTTCAATCTCTAGTACCAAAAAATACCCCTCAAGAAACAAAAACAAAAACAAAATTTCTGAGCTTATAAAACTCGTAAAGTAACAATCTTAGAAGCACTCTCACTATAAAATAAGATCGAACATGGGGAGTGGCCTTACTGCATTATTTAAAAACAAACTGCCCCTCAACCCAAAGGAGATGGAAACATCCTTAAAGGAAACAATGTTTTATCTAATGTTTTCATTATTTAAAAAAAACTGAGCTGGACATGGTGGTGCAAACTTGTAATCTCAGTACTTGAAAGGCTGAGACAGGAGGATCACAGGTTCAAGGACAGCTTCAGCAAGTAGTGAGACTCTCATCAACCTAGTGAGACCATGTTTCAAAATAAAAATAAAATAGGTCTGGAGGTGTACCTCAGAGGTACAATGCCCCCCGGGGTTCAATCCCCAGTACCCCCCCCCCTCACACACACACACAAAGCTTTTTTATGGGATTTTTCAAACATACACATTCCATTACTTTATAAAGTAAGACAATCCCTGGAGGAAAACTGAAGGAAGAATTTTTTAATCTTCCAAGAAGAAAAAATAAGCTTTGTACATTATTCTGCTTCTCATTTCAAGAATGGTAAGTGGGGTCCAACCATCATGATGCGTGATTGTTAACACTTACCAAGACTCTGAAATTATGTGGTGTCACTATAGTGATCAGATTGTGTAGGAGTCAGTAAGCAAGTGAAAGTCTTGCATATTTATTAATTTTTCTGTTTTTATGAAATACCTAAAATATCGTTTAGATTATTTCTATATCCATCCTTGTTTTGCTTTAATTCACTTGCTGGGGGATATCACTATATCATTTTTTGTGAATATGATCTTCCCATTCTGACACTGCAGCTTCCTTTTACAGGTATTGGATGGACTTTTGGCTCAATATGGAACAGTGGAGAATGTGGAACAAGGTAATAAGTGAGGAAATTAGCCCATTGAGCTCTATAGAGGGATATTACCTGTTATTTCTTATAGGCTGGGGCCAACTCCAGGGAAAAATAGTAAATTCATTTTCCATTGAATCATGCTACCTAGAGTATATGTTTGTATATCTACATGTGAGAGATGTATGCATCTATTTATCAATACATATCTATATAGTTCAGTTTTTCAAGGGATAGAACTTTCAGGCTGTTTTTCTTATAATCCTGCAGTGTGCTCAAGTACTACACAAACTCTGTCTAGGTAAGCTTAATTCACTGGGGGAGTAATGGGATTTATACTGTTGCTACTTTCCTTGTCCTGGCAAAAACAAAAACAAAAAACAAAAAACCCAGATCCCTAATGTCTTGGACTATCTCCCAAAGAGTAGGACTCCCACACCAAGAATCTGTTGGAGTGCTTGTGAAAGGCAGATTCCTAGGGTTCACTGGAGATCTATTAAGACTCTTTGGGGGAAGATCTCATGAATAAAACACCCCAAAGTGATTTTTATGTGCCTTCAAGTCTGAGAACCACAGTTCTAAGAACAGTGCTGCAAATGCCTAGATAATACTTTTTCTGCCCCCTGATTTTTATCTTCTAAAGCATGAAATACTGTGATTTTAAAAGGAAGGAGGTACTTAAAGCTGATATCTTATGTAGCTCTTGATGAGTCCCAGAAAAGTAAGTTTCTGATATGAAAGACAGTGACATGAGAAATACTATTTTTGCTTTGCTTAGAGAGCAGAATATAAATTCGGTCAGTTACTGATGTGAGCCCTTGGAAAAGTCTTTCATTCTCTCTGACTCAGCTTCCACATGTATAAAATGGAGAAGATAATTTCTACCCTCCCTATATATCAATGAATAGTTCTGTCACACAAAGAGAACCTGTAGAAGGTATTCGTGGATAATGGAGTCATACATGATCCTTAGGGATTATAAAGGTTCACTTAGGAGTAATCATAGAAGACCCATTTTTCCTTATGAAATCTGTTACATCTGCCAGCATAATTAATATAATAGTTTTAAAACAATAATTACTCAGGTGTTCTCCATTCCATGAGTATTAAAAATATTGTTGTTAAATTGCATGCTGCTGCCTGTCCATGCCCAAAGGTGAAAGGAAAAAGCTCAGAAAGAAGACATGATTGATGAGAATTCTGTTTCTCAGTTCTTATTTCCTTCAACATGGAAAAGAAGACTTTGTAATGATTGGATGTTATAGGCAAGATGGCCTTACAGACATGAGCCTATAAGTTACTGGCTAAGACCATGTTATAAATCAGGACAGTGCTATACAAGAAGAAATATTTCAGGTCTCTGGGGCAGTTCACAGTTCCTGGGACTCCATGCCCTGTCAGTTTCCAGTGGCCTCACAACTCTAGGACAGATCTGTTAGGCTATCATTTTGTCCTGTTTCATGGGTGATTCAGCAGGAAAACATTTTCAGTAGAGTTTTAGGAAACGTGATAGCTTTCAAATCCAATAAATAACTTATCTGGATGAAGCTTAGTCCATTCCATAATCAAAGAATTGCTTGAGTACCTGGAGACAAACATATTTGAAGAACAGAGAATATGTCTAAGAAGTGAGAATAGAATCTGAGTCTTAGTGGATAGCTTTATTCAGGAGGCTCATGCCCACCTCTTTCTGGGAGGCTGCAGCCTCTTCTGTAGACCTAGGAAGCAGCCAATAGGAAACCTCTGTAGCTTTCTGTATGTCCGTACCCAGAGAAGACAGTTGTAGGCCACACAACCCGTTTTGCACTGTGAGCACTTCTCTAGGTAAGTGAATTAGCAATGTGAGCACTGTAGGGCTGGGCTCTGTATTTATGACATCCCGTCTGAGTGGCCATTCCCCTTGAGGGTTGTGCCCCCACCCCACTCCCATAAAGGCTGAAGCTACTTTGAAGTTATTGGACCTGTTTGGGGTCCCGGGGCCTTCTGAGAATCTAACAGAAATTATAACCCAGAAAAGGTTATAATTTGAATTATGGGGTGAGGGGGGGATATTACAGAATTCCTAAAGCTCTACCATGGATCCAAGATTAAGAATCCCTATATTATAGGGTTTTATTATTACTTTGTAAAGCAGCTTTATGATGATTTTCTTGAACTATCCTTAACTTAATGTTGTTAATTCTAAATCCCCCAATAGCTTGTTTTGTTTTGTTATAATGGAGCTCAGGGCCTTGCCCATGCTAGGCAAGTATTCTACCACTGTGCTAGACTCCCAACCTCTCCAACAGATTGTTTTATTTAAGGGGAGATTATATTTAGTTATGTCTGTTTGAGGAAAACAAATATTTTATTGGTTTGAATAAAGAAAATTTTATCTAGAAATTTTCAAATTTCTAACTACAGAAGAAGAGGCAAGCAATAATGAACCAAAATAAGCCAGTTTACAAGAAAGAGCCCTTGTTGGTCAGACTCAGACTTCATGTGTTCTCTCCTTTAGACAAGTAATTTAGAATTGTCAAGGTTTTTTGGTTGTTGTTGTTTTTTAATTGCACACAGCTAATATACTGACATCAGTAGTGAAGGAATTCAGTCAAAGTAGTAATGATTGACCCTTGTTAATAAATGAACAATTAAAGCACTTTCATAAAAAGGTGGTTATCAGAGGCTAGGGGGTGAGAGATTGGGGAGATATTGGTCAAAGGATATAGAACTTCAGTTAGGAAGAATGAGTTCAGGAGAGTACTTCATGGTGACCCCAGTTAATAACAATATATTATATACTTGAAGATAGCTGAGAATAAATTTCATTCTCACCACAAAATAATAGTATGTGAGGTAATGTATATGTCAAGGAGCTTGACTTAGTTATATCACAATGTGGACATATATCTAAATATCATGTTATATGTCATAAAAATAGTTTTTACTTGTCAATTAAAGATTTTAATATATAAAATTAAAACATTTTCTTATTATTTATATATAAAATTAATTTAACATAAATAAAAATCATAATTAAAATTCTTATCTTAGTAGTGGTACAATAAAATTGACCTAAACCTCTAGGAAAGCAGTCTGAAGATATTTTTTTAAAAGCATCATATCATGTTGGAGTGATGGGTATCACTCAATGGTAGTATGTGGAAGGAACTGGGTTCAATCCCCAGCACTGGAAAAAAAAAGAAAACCATCATGTTCCTTTACCCAATTACTTTCTTCTTCAGTTTTACCTTAAAGAAGTAATTCAGAAGAATACAAAATTAAATGATGTTTGCAACAAAGGTGATTTTTAGCAACACTATTTAGAATAGTAAATACTGAGAGCAACACATTTGGAACTTGGTTATAGTTAGGCAAGTCGTGACATATTTGCTCACTGCAATTTTATGTATACGTTAAAAATGAAAAAAATACAAAGAAATATATATATTCATGCAGAACTGTTTATAAAATAAGTGAAAAATAAAACTAATTGAAAAAACTTAGTGTTATGTATATAGTTGATTATAAATGTGTTATATATAATTTGCATATTACTGTGAATGTGTATGAATAAACTTAGAGATGCAAATACCTGTAGAGTTGGGCTGATGAGGTTTTTATGTATTTTTCTCTAAAGTTTGTCTGCTTTGAGCTCAGAGGGTGACAGGTTTTTTTAAAATGATGATAGAGTTTTTGCTTCTTTCATAGTCAACACAGACACAGAAACTGCTGTTGTCAACGTCACCTATGCAACAAGAGAAGAAGCAAAAATGTAAGTGGATTTGGGCTTATTTTCTTTCAAATATATTTTGGTTTTGTCTTGGAATCCCATTGAGTCCTGTGTCAATGGAGGTCAGTTTCCCTCATTGGCCTATCCAAGGAGCTCTATGGCACCTGAGCCATCATTGACGTATTGGTGCAGCTCCAGAATATTCCATCCACTACTTTGATGTGCAGTAGATCTCCAGAACATTCATACCAGGATGGTTGGTGATTATACAGAGATTCTGTCATGACAAATGTTGAGTCTTGGCATCTAAACCAAGGTGGGTCAGGAACATGGTCAGGGACCAGCTCCATGACCCCATCCCTGGTACCTGGAGCTTCCTCTGTACACCGTAAGGAAGCCTATTTCTACTCAGACTCATTGAATGAATACTGAAATATCCTTTTTTTCCTCTGTGTATTATTATTATTATTTGGTACTAAGGATTAAACCTAGGGGCATTCTACCTCTGAGCTACACCCCGAGTCCTATTTTTTTTTTTTTTTTTTTTTTTTGCAGTACTGGGGATTGAACTCAGAAGCATTCTACCTCTGAGCTATACCCCCAGCTCTATTTTTTATTCTTTATTTTGAAACAGGGTATCACTAAGTTACGGAGTGCCTCATTAGGTAGCTGAGGTTGGCCGCGAACCCAGATCCTATGGTCTCAGCCTCCCAAATGCTGGGATTACAAGCGTGTGCCACCATGCCCAGCCAGTCCTATTTTTTAATTCTTTTTTTTTTTTTGAAACAGGGTCTCACTAACTTGTGGAGAGCCTCATTAAGTAGCTAAGACTGGCCACAAATATGTATCTTCCGGTCTCAGCCTCCCACGTACTGGGATTACAAGCCTACGCCACCACGCCTGGCTTAGTCTATGTATTATTATTATTATTATTTTAATTTTAATTTTTTTATGGTACTGAGGATTGAACTCAGGGGCATTCTACCTCCGAGCTACACCCCCAGCCCTATTTTTTATTCTTTATTTTGAAATAGGGTCTCACTAGGTAGCTGAGGCTGGCCTCGAACCTGGATCCTCCGGTTTCAGCCTCCCAAATGCTGGGATTACAAGCGTGCTCTACCACGCCTGGCTAGTCTGTGTATTATTAAAAGAGGATCCACTGCCACAGCTCCTTAATAGCTGGATTTTGAGCAAGGCTCAGTCCGTGGAGTCCTGCAAGGCAGACGATTCCAAAAGAAGGAATGCATGGCATATCCCACTTTGCATTATTATATTCTGGAAATTTGGGGTGCTTTGAGTTTTGCTTTTACATTAATTATAAAGAAAATTTTCTTAGAAACACATGGTGGACGGACTGATAGTGATTTCTTAATATTAGCTAAAAAAGCAGTGCTTCAGGACACACCCATATAAGGAATTCATTAACCTCTTACAAGCATTAGTCAAGAAACAGGCTTTGCAAGTTTATCTAAATAGTTACTACAAATAGTCTTTTGCCCACTCTCAGCTTGACTCCCTGAAATTTTACAGGATACATTAACCCTCTAGCTACCTGAGAAAGATAAGAACACTGCTGAAAGGAGCCAAACAAATAGTAAAGATTTTAACTAATGGAAAAGAATTTTTATATACGTGTTGTATTTTTTAAGAAATTTTTTTAATTTATTTTTTAGCATGGATTCTTTTATACATTTCTTGAGTACAACAGGGTTACATAGACATTTATAACATATCAATCATTATCAGATCACAAATAGCACCACTTCTTTGTTTTACACGTATAGCCCACATTCTTTTTTTTTTTTTTTTTTTTTGCGGTACTTGGGATTGAACTCAGGAGCATTCTACCTCCGAGCTATGCCCCTAGCCCTATTTTTTATTCTTTATTTTGAAACCGAGTCTCACTAAGTTGCGGAGTGCCTCACTAGGTAGCCGAGGCTGGCCACGAACCCGGATCCTCCGGTCTCAGCCTCCCGAATGCTGGGATTACAAGCGTGAGCCACCACGCCCGGCTGCCCACATTCTTAACATAGCCTGGTAAAGCAAACTTTCTAGAGTCATAAAACCATACTCCTTTAGGGTCATATCTTTACTTTCTAAGAAGTAGGAGGGTCTTTTATCTACGCATCCTAGGGGCAATCTCCAGACTTCGAGACGCCAATGTAGTCATAGCAGAAGAGACAGTTGCTCATATATGTAGATAGCAACTGCTAGGGGGGAGGGGGCCCAGTTGGGCTCCCACACCTCCCCCGTTATAATTTTAAAATGCACGAAGGACTGTGCCTGTCTTAGGTCGTTTCCTACCAGGTGATTAATCTTACCCGTCATGGGGTCTCGATGAGTCATTCAACGAGCCCTGTCTTAGGTTGATTTGCCCTGAGAAAATCGAACCCATCATTGACTACCAGGCCCTGTGCAAGGCAGTGCTTGCAGTTTTATTCCATGTAAATCTGCTCATATATTAACATAGGCATTGATCACAAGGCGTACAACAAGTGGTAGATTGCATAAATCTAGAATGACTATTGCTGTTGCTACGATAGCTCCTCCTAGCAAGAAGGTAAACGAGAACCAGGTAGTGACCAAGGCTTGGAGCCGATCTACAAATGTCTTAGCTGTTTCTGCCAGGTTAATAGAAATGGGCTCCGCATTATGTAGATCCAAAATCTCCGGGTGTAACCTTAACAAATCTTTTTTTTTTTTTCATCTTTCCCTTATTTGGTGCATTGTAATTACACATCTTTGTTAGGTACAAGCTAGTATAGGTAAAGACATCCATGCACACATTTCTCATTTAACCCTTCCCCAATTCCTGACCCACTACCTCCTCCTCCCTCCTTCTCAAGGTCAGTTTAGTGATTGACTTTGATGTGTTCATAGAAAGTACATCATGTTCATTAGGGTGTCCTCCCTACCCCCTTTACCTTCCGTTAAGTCAAATTCTTTGTTCACCTAAGGATTCTCCTTCATCTGGAGTCCCTCTTATGTCCCATTTTCTCCCTAGCTTCCACATATTAGGGAGAGCATTCGATTTTTAACTTTTGTGACTGACTAATCTCACTTAACATAATGTTTTCCAGTTCCTTCCATTTCCTTGCAAATAACATGATTTTGTTCTTCTTTATGGCTGAGTAAAATTCCATTGTGTACATATCCCATAGTTTTGTAATCCATTCATCTGCTGATGGACATCTTGGCTGGTTCCATAGTTTGGCAATTGTAAACTGTGCAGCTATAAACATAGATACACATGCGTTGGTCTGATAGTTTGGTTTCCGTTCTTTTGGGTAGATACCCAGTAGAGGTATTGCTAGGTCATATGGTAGGGTCATTCCCATTCATCTGAGGATCCTCCATACTGTTTTCCAAAGTGGTTGCACTAATTTGCAATCCCACCAACAATGTATTTAGGGTTCCCACTTCTCCACACCCTCTCCAGCATTTATTGTTGTTTGTGTTCTTGATAGTTGCCATTCTGATTGGAGTTAGGTGAAATCTCAGAGTAGTTTTGATTTGCATCTCTCTGATTGCTAATGATGTGGAACATTTCCTCATACATTTATTGGCCATTTGTATTTCTTCTTTTGTGAAGTGTCTATTTAGATC
>PVLC010006040.1:0-29869 GCA_004027655.1 Graphiurus murinus
GCTCCGGCTCCGTGAGGAGAGGTGAGCTGGGATGGTCCTGCGCGGGCTTAAGCTGGTCGTACCACGCGTTCTGGTCTCTGTCGAAGGTGCCTCGAAATGCCGCCTGGCTAGGATGAGGAGTTCAGGAGTCGCTCACTTCAGCTCTGGCCGGTGGGGTGCAGAGGGTTGTTGTATATTTCTTTCTTAGTAGACTCCACGCTGGGGGCTGGCTCAATGGCGGGTTCTGCCTGGCGGCGTGGCGCCGGGGCCGCGGAGACGGGCTTCTTTGCTCTCTCTGGTCGGCCTTCCGGGTTCTGCTCAGCTGTATTCCAGTTTTTGCAGCGTTTTTCACCTTTTTGTTGCTTTTTTTTTTCTTTCAAAAAGCTGGATCCACGACTGATTTGAATCGAGCTCACAGCGGCTCTTAAGACGTGTCTCACTCCGTCGCCATCTTCCCGGAAGTCCCTCTTTCAGCTTTTCTCCATTTAATATGATGTTGGCTGTGGGGCTATTGTATATTGCCTTTATTATGTTGAGGTATGTTCCTTCTATTCTGATTCTCTTAAGTGCTTTTAGCATGACTGAGTTTTGGATCTTGTCAAATTCTTTTTCAGCATCAATTGAGATGATCATGTGATTTTTGTCCTGGATTCTGCTTATGTGGTGAATTACATGGACTGTTTTTCATATGTTGAACCAGCCTAGTATTAATGTGATGTTGGTTTCATAGACTGTGTTTAGAAGGGTCCTGTTTCTTTCTATTTCACGGTATAGTTTGAGGAGTATTGGGATTAGCTCTTCTACAAATCTTTTATAAAATTCACTTGGAAAACCATCTGGCCCTGGGCTTTTGTTTGATGGTAAACTCTTTATTTCTGTTTCTGTCTCTTTGATTGCTATTGGTCAGTTTAAGTTTTCTATATCCTCTTGACTCAATTTAGAAGGTTATATGTGTCTAGAAATCTGATTTTCATAATATCCTGTCTTCAACTAGCTTTGGGGTTGAACTGTACTTGTTTTTTCAGTGCTTTGAGCTGTGTCATTAGGTAATTTATTTGGTGATTTTTCGTTCTTCTTATGTGGGTACTAAGTGCTATAAAGTTTCCTCTTACTATTGTCTTCAAAGTGTCCCAGAGGTTTTGATATGTTGTGTCTCTGTTTTCACTGGTTTCTAGGAATTTTTTAATTTCTCCCCTTACTTCTTCTATGACCCAATCCTCATTCAACAATGTGGTATTCAGTCTCCATGTGTTTACATGGTTACTCTGGGTCTTCTTAGAGTTGATTTCTAGTTTCACTCCATTGTGGTCTGAAAAGATGCAGGGAATTATGTTACATTTTTTGAATTTTCCAGTGCTCACTTTGTGGCCCAGAATGTGGTCTATTTTGGAGAAGGTTCCATGGGCTGCTGAGAAAAATGTGAATTCAGCTGTAGTTGGGTGAAAGATTCTATATGTGTCTAATAGGTCCATTTGGTTTGTGGTATTCTTTAGGTCTGAGGTGTCTTTATTGATCTTTTGTTTAGAAGAATGGTCTACTGATGTGAGAGGAGTATTGACGCCTCCCAGTAGTAGTGTATTAGGATCTATGTGTGTCTTTATATGATACAGAGTTTGTTTTATGAAAGTGGATGCACCTATGTTTGGGGCATAGATGTTGATAATTGTTATTTCCTCTTGCTGGATTGTTCCTTTTACTAGTAAAAAATGACCTGCTTTGTCTCTTCTGATTAGCTTAGTCTTGAAGTCTAGTTTATCTGATATCATGGTTGCTACTCCTGCCTGTCTTCGAGTTCCATTGGTGTGGATTACCTTACTCCAGCCATTCACCGTTAGTTTGTGGGAATCTTTGCTCGTAAGGTGTGTTTCTTGCAGGCAGCATTTGGATGGATTCTGTGTTTTAATCCATTTTGCCACCTTGTTCCTTTTTAATGGGGAGTTGAGACCATTTATATTCAGTGGGAATATTGAGAGATGATTTTTAATTGCTAATATTTTGAGTTTTGACTTCTGTTTTAAGTGGTGTTTTTTCTTCTTTGCTTAGTTGCTTGCTTCCTGGAAATTATTGTTTTTCTGGTTCTGAAGTTTTCTTGTTACTTGTTCTTTGTAGTTAATCTCTTTGAGTATTTTTTCTAGTGCTGGTTTGGAAGACATAAATCCTTTCAGTTTCTGATTGTCATGGAAGATTTTTATTCCCAGTCAATTTTGAGAGAGAGTTTTGCTGGAGAATCTTGGCTGCAAGTTACTGTCTTTCAGAGTTTGGAATATGTTACTCTTGCCCCTCCTGGCTTTCATGACTTGATTTGGGAGGTCTGGAATGATTCTAATTGGCTTGCCTCTAAATGTCACTTGGTGTTTTACTTTGTTACCTTTAGAAATCTCTCCTTAGCCTCTACATTAGTCAACTTGATTATTATGTGATGTGGTGAACCTCTTCTTTGTTCTTGTCTTGAGCGAGTTCTGTATGTTTCCTGTACCTGTGTGTCAACTTCTCTTTCTATGTTTGGAAAATTCTCTGATATTACTTCTTTGAAAGGATTGTTAGTCCATAATTTTCAACTTCTAATCCCTCTCCTATGCCTATTATTCTTAGATTAGCTCTTTTAAAATTGGCCCAGATCTCATCGATGTCTGATTCATACTGTTGAATTTTTTTTCTAAATTATGTATTATGGGTTCATTTTTGCAATGGTCATCTTTTAAGAGTGATATTCTGTTTTCTATATGGTCTAATCTAATGTTTATAGTTTGTATTGATGCCTTCACTTCAATTATGCATCTTTCACTTCCTTCAATGTTTCTCTTTGGTTCCTGTTCAGGGTGTTTCTTTCCAACTTTCCCTACATTCTTTCCGAAAATCCTGTATTGTTTCTAGTATTAAAGATCTGAATTGTTCTTCTGGTAATCTCTGCCATTCTGGCTTGGTGAGGTTTGTTATTGAGGGGTTGTGGTGGCTCATTGTTTCTTTGCTATTTTTCTTTCCCATGGTTCCCTGGTTCTTAAATTTATATCTTTGTTGCTCTTGCAAGTTTTCTCATCTAATCTCTGTAGTGGGTGTTTAGAGATGTCTGCTGGTGTATACAGGGACAGGTTGTGTTCAGTACTAAGGTTTGGGTGAGAAGTGACAGTGACAAATTAAAGTATAGAGTAAAGTAGATGGTATGGTCCAGTGGAATAAGAGGTTGAGTGTATTGAGGTAATATATTATAAAGATTAGAGATGGTAGATATGTTGGAGGATTCTGGTAGTCAATATAGAGTTTTGAGTGTGGTAGTGTGAGATGGTCTTTATATGAGACAGGGTAAAAGGGAAAAAGAAAAGAGAGAAGGAAAAGTGTTGAGGAGAAGAATATAGATGGGAGAGAGAGAAGG
Source organism: Graphiurus murinus (assembly GCA_004027655.1). NCBI lineage: Eukaryota > Metazoa > Chordata > Mammalia > Rodentia > Gliridae > Graphiurus > Graphiurus murinus. The sequence goes on from PVLC010006040.1 coordinate 3,350, forward strand.
AAGCTTGTAAAAGGGATTAGGATGATATTCAACAAACTAAGCAAGAAATAACAAGGCAACCCATCATCCAAACAAATAGATAAATCAAGGTAGTACAAAATGAAAACAGAGTAAAAACAGATAAAGCATAAAACTAAAAAAAAAAGCAAAACAAACAAATGAAAAAGAAAAACAAGAACAAAAACCAAAACAACCCCCCCCAAAAAACAACAGCAACAACAAGAAACAAAAACAAAAAACCCTGCTAATTCATAGGTACAGAGCTTAAATGTTTGAGTGTGTCTCTGGCATTTTTATTTGCTCTGTAAATGCAGGCAGGGGGTTCCACTGATGCCTCTCCCACTGCAAGCTTGTTTCTCTGACCTCTCCAGAGGGCCTGTCTGTGTCTCTCTCTTTGCCTTTGCTCGTGGCAGAGTGCAGTCTAAATGTTGGGCATTTTCAGTGTGCCTGGAAGGTCTCTATGCCCTGTGTGCACTGGGTTCTTCCCGCACTTCTGTTCCTATCTAATCACTAGAAGGGTGGGTGACTGAGTTTGTCCTTTGTATAGGGCTCCCCACCCTGGGGGTGCAATTTAATTTACAGATCCCTGCTGCTCTGGCTCTGGTGGGAAGGGTAAGCTGGGTGTCCTCAGCACAGACTTAAGATGGTTGTCCCAGGTCTTCTTGATTGTTGTTGATCCTGTGGGGACATGCCACCTGATTATGGTGTGGAGTTCTGTAGTTGCTTACTCCACTTCTGGTCGCTGGGGTTGCAGGAGGTCGATCATGGTCTGGGTGGCTGGCAAAATGGTGACTGGGAAAAAGGTGGTTCACAAAAAGGTGGCCGCTGGTTGCAGTGCGTGCTGGCTCCCTTGTTCTCCCTGGGTTCTGTTCAGCTGCTTTCATTGCTTTGTTTACTCTTTTGCTGCTTTGCTTTTTCCCCCTTCCATCAAGAAGCTGCATTTGCGTCAGTTTTGATTCAAGCTCTGCGGTGCAGTTGATTGCTGCTCCAGCTCTGGAGGGAGCCGTGAGCTGAGGTGGTCCTACAGAGGCTTATGCTGGTCATCCCATGCATTCTGGTCACTGTGGAAGGTGTGGGGATCCACCGCCTGGTTAGGATGTGGAGTACTGGAGTCACTTACTCCACATCTGGTCACTGTGTTGGCTGTGGTGTTAGTAGATCCCCTAGTCAGGTCAGCCTCCATGGGTCCGTGGCTTGGCGCCGCTGCCGTGTGGTCGGGCTCCTTTGCTCTCCCTGGTCAGTTTTCTGGGGTCTCTTTAATTGTAGTTCAAATTTCGCTTTTTTGTTGCTTTTTTTCTTCCATCAAGAAGCTGCTTTTATGGCAGATTTGATTTGAGCTCATAGTGCCTGAAAAGAGGTGTTTCACTCAGATGCCATCTTGAATCTGTTGAAAGTTTTTGTATCGGCATGATGCTATTTGGTATTTCATTTTTATTATCCATCAATTCCATAATTTTTAAAAGTTAAGCAGGAAGCCTTGTTTTCTTATCTTTAAAACAGAGATAGTTAATTTTATAGTCAGTGTAAATATAATGTAAGATGACTTTATTTTTCTTTATCTTTTCTTGTGATACTGGAGATTGAACCTGAGGATGTTTTACCTATGAGCTACACCCCAAGTCCTATTTTATTTTTAATTTTGAAAGAGGATTTCACTAAGTTGCTGAGGCTGGCCTTGAACTTGTGATCCTCCTGTCTCAGCCTCCCAAATACTGGGATTACAGGTATGCTCCACCACACCCAGCTGCAAGATGATTTCATGAAAGCACTATGTAACCTAAAAATTTGCATAAATTATGATTAAAGTTATTTGTAGCACTGATAATGATAAACTAATATTAAAAATAATGGTTTCCATCCATGGTGTATACAAAAAATTGTATATCAAGAAATATCATGCATTTTATTTGCATAATTTATGACAATCCTCACAGCTACTTAATATATTTTAATATCCTCATCATTAAATAGAGTGTGTTCATAGAGACTGTTTTAATTGCTCTGTCTCCCCTTTCTACCTGTAATAGTAAAACTTTGCCTAAGCTTACAGCAGTGCAGTTCTGGCTATTTTTACTTTGCCTAAGCTTGCAGCAGTGTAATTCTGGCTATTTTTTAAACTAGCTAAGAAAAAGAACCCATAGAGACATTTCAAACTGTTACATAGACCATGAAAGGGTGGTGCCCCTCCCCACTGGCACACATTTCAGCTCCCACTTTGGGGGGGTGTGGGCTTTATGAAGGGGAAGGACAGGTGCCTCGAAAGCTGTGAGAGTCTGTCATGCCTTCCCATACATGGAGCTGCCTTGGTAGTTAAGGGGGGATAGGGGACTCGTGGTTGAGGACACGTAGTCCTTGCCCAAGGATCTCCCAACTGCGGTTCCATTAAGGGATGATTGGGAACAGAAGGTGGGAAAAATATTAAAGTTCTCTAGTGGAGGCGAAAGAACCAGTGGCTTCTTTTGCTTCCTGGTTGAGATTGGCTTCATTAAAAGGACTCAGTTCCTGAGGAAGAGGGCACAAGCCTTAAGCCATGGAGGTGGGTGCTGGAGGAAGTCCAGAGTTCCCTCACCCAGCCAGCCCACATCAAATGAAGGCCAATTAATTTTACAGAATGTTTGGAGTTTCCTGGTTGAGAAGTGAATTCCATAATCACTTTCCACCTAGAAACCATTTTCCAAATGTGGTTGTGACAAAGACAGATCCTTCTATTATATACATCCTGGCTATAACAAGGGGGAAGCTCCTAACAGGCTGTTTCTGCAGGTGTGGGTCAAGCAGAAATTACAGAAGCTAAACAAGCAGTTATGCGTGACTGGCTGGGTCACCTAGAGTAGCAACATGGAGTTACTTCTACTAAGGCTGAGGCCTCAGCTTAGCCCATAACAAAGATGAGGGTAGTTTTGTTGAAATGGAAAGATCAGAAGTCCCTTTAAACAGTTAGACAATAGAGTGTTTAAATATCTCAGTGGATTCTCTCAGTGATAATGCCATAGGCCTCCTCCCCAGCTGCCTTGCTAATTTCTTCTTTGCCATATGGTTCCAGACCAAGATGTAGCTTTGGTGAGAGGCTGTTGCTCACTTTGTCTTGGGGTGGGCATCCCAGCTTGTCCCAATGGCATCCTGATTGCCAGAAGCACTTTGGCCAAGAACCAGACCGTTGGTTGAACTTACCAGGCATATTAACAGCTAAGCTAAATTCCAAGCATAGCAATTAATGCAATCACTCATTTAGATCAATCATTTATTTAAAAATTCCTCTGAGTTCTTTAGTCCTAAGATATAATTTTCAAATCTGTGCTTATTTTATTACCTACCAAGTTATGGGTTCCTAGCCAAATAGCTCTTGACATTTTGCCTGAGGAAATGATGAGGTTTTAAAAATTGCACTGGGAATAGCTCACTTTTACTACAGTGACTCTTGTTACTGAAGGGAGAGTAGGGGAGAAAGAGGGATGGGAGGTAATGGGAATGATGGTATTTATCCTCCATTTGGTACTTGTGATTTCCTCTCATAAGAATTGTAAGAAAATAGACTCAGCTGAAAATGAATTGGGAGGCTGAAAATGAGAGGTGAAGGAGAGTGAAATAAAAAGAGACCTGTTCCTATTCATCCAACCAGCAAGCACTGAATGCCTTCCATGTTCTGGATACTGTCCTATGAACTAGGAATGACATTGCAAAAAAGAGAAATACCTTACTGACCTTCCCAACTGTTATTGTCCTTGAAATCATTGGATAAAATAAAGGGAGGAGTCTGTTTTTACAGGATTCACTGACTATGTATGTATCTTGGTGGAGGAAATTTCAAAGTGTTTCCTACAGTAGGTGGGTGGAGAATGAGTTAATGAGTTTGCTTCTCAAACTTGTACATGCATCATCTTCACCTATAATCTTTCCTTTCCTTTCTCCTACCCTCCTTCCCTTCCCTCCTTCTTTCTTGGTATTGGGGACTGAACATAGGATTGTTCTAACTCTGAGCTATACCTCCAACATTTATTTATTTGTTTTTAATTTGTTTTCAAAACAGGGTTATGCTAAGTGGCTGAGGCTGGCCTAGAACCTGTGATCCTCCTCTCTCAGTCTTCCAAGTACTGGGATTACAGGCCTGCGTCACCCTTCCTGGCTTTGAAACTCTATTGAAAGGGCATAGAAATGCAATTGACGTATCTTCTTGAATAGTTTAGCACTTTGTAATTATATGTTGTTTCCATTATATCTATTATCATTCCTTTTCCTGAATTCTACAATCTGTTTTTAATATAGTCACTCCAGATTTCTGTTTACCACTTGGTCACAATTACTTTTATACTTTGACAGGATCATTAGCTAAATATTTTGTTGAGGAACTTTTTGTCTATGTTTATAAGAGGTAATGGCTTGTAGTTTCCTTTTTTGTACCATTTTTTTTGAGGGGAAGGTGAGGATTGGTGTCAGGATAAAGTTATTGCCTTATGAAGTTACCAGGAGATTATTTTGGATATTTGTATTTCCTGGAAGAGATTGAGTGATGTAGCATTAACTCCTTTAGCTGACTTTGCCTGCCTGCCCTGGAGCCTCCTGCAGGGGAAGGAGGATCAAGCCTGAGGAGAAAGGGTCTTTCTGCGCAGGATGCTTGCTGTGGTCAGGTCTTTCTTGCTGATTCCATCTGCCAACAGTTGTTTTGTTTTTTTGTTTTAGGAGGAGAATGGAAGTTTTAGACGGGGTTAGAGAACAGGACATTACTTCCTCTGGCCACCTATTGGCAGGTCTCTCAGTTGGTCTCCTTCGTTTGTGATGTTGGACTCTTCTGATATGGTCAGGTAGAGTCCTCTTGCATCCTGGGGGGATGAACACACTCAGGTGCTTCCTGTTGTGTGAGGGAAGCCAAGATGTCTTGGTGCCATCCTGTCTCTCCTGTCCTCAAGTCCCAAATCTCTCTGCCTTCCTCTTCCAGCTGGAGGGTGACTGGTCACCTCTTGGATACTTTCTATGGGGCATGGTTGCTCTTGTGAGAAAGCTGAGAGAAATGGATTTGCATAATTTTGTCCTGCCTTACCTTCTTGCACATTTTTATTCACACATGTATTTTCTCCATTTCACAGGTACTCCTTAAGGAAGCTCTGAGGACTTTATTTATCTCTAGAACTCTGGGACCTCAGACATAGAGTAGGCTTTCATGACATGCTACATTACAAAACTGACGATTTTGTATTCAGATCAATTAAAAGGGAAAGGGAAGAATATTTTTTGCCTACTAGGCTATGATAGTAGACCATTCTTTGGAATATTAGAAAAGCTATTTGGAATAGGGAAAGGTGCATTGATAGTGTATTTTTTCATGACTGAGTTCAAATAGCTTGTATTCCTAACACTCCAGCACTCACCAAAACTCACAGTGAGAAGCAAAACAGATGACATTAACTCACCTTGTAACATGCCTACACTTTGTTGATGGGGCTTGGTAAACCCAGCTCCATGAATGGTCTCACATCCCTTCCTTCCTTCCTTCCTTCCTTCCTTCCTTCCTTCCTTCCTTCCTTCTTCCTTCCATTTTTGTACTGGACGCAGAACACAGGGACATTCTACCCATGAAATACACCTTCAGTCTTCAATTATTTTGAAAAAGTTTCTTGCTAAGTTGCTGAGGGTCTCACTGAGTTACTGAGGCTGGCCTTGAACCTGTGATCATCCTGCCACAGCCTTTCAAATACTGAGATTACAGGCATGCACTGTTACACCTGGCCTCCACATTTATTTATCTGTAATCTTTACACTCATTTTGTTAAAGTGACTATCCAGAGGAAGACAAAGAAAGGAGACATAGCTTCAGAGAGGAGAAACTTAGTGTGTTTAACCAGCTATTACATCATTAGATGAACAAAATGAAGCTAAGTACCACAGTGATGGCATGTGACTAAATAGGAACTATTTAAAGATGGGGAGCTACCCAAATCAGCATGCCATGCTTTATTTCCAGTGCAGAGCTCAAGGTTGTGTTGATTTTGTGACTTTTTCTCTGTATATCCCTGAAGTACCCAGAATGGAAACGTAAGTGCTAATGTGCATTTGAATATTATGTGGAGCAGCGGTCTGTGATTAGAGTGTAGAATACAGTAACGGAAACACTTCTGTGTTCTCCTAGGACCAGTCTTATTGTGAAGTTCTAATCCACTGTTGTAGTTGCTGTAGCAAAAGGGAAATCACACTGTTGGGGGCTGTGGTCCACGACTGACATTTGGAAAATGTGATTTGCAGGGTACCATCTGTCTCATCCCACCCCAAAACATCTGTCTGTGATTGGTCTCAACTTCCATTAGTGAGGCATTCCTTTTGGGTTAGATTACTGTTCTCTTAAGTATAATTTTTTTCCCCAAATAACCCTGAAAGCAAATGACCTTACGTAAATCAATTAGAAGTTAATTTCTTACGAGCTGTGCATGTGTCTGAAGCTACAGTATACCTGATTATCTTTTCAATGTCCTTGGATATAAAGCACCCCTCTGAGGTCTGAAGCCTGGGGGCTAAACATTTATGTGTTTATGGGAGGTAATATGTGGATGTTTGGAATGTGAGTGTTTCAAAGGAAGGCATATCCAAGGAAAAGGGTTTAGAAGGCTTAGATTGGGATTCTTAGAAGCCAGGGGATAGCTGGGTATGGTGACTCATGCTTGTCATCCCAGTATTTGGGAAACTAGACAGGGGAATCACAGGTTCAAGGCTGGCCTCAGCAACTTAGCAAGGTCCTTCACAACTTAGTGAGACCCTGTTTCAAAATAAAAAGTGGAACTCTCAGCAGTCTAGAAGACACTGTCAGAAACAAAAAATAAAAGGGCTAAGGGTATAGCTCAAAAGTAGAATGTCTCTGGGTTCAATCCCCAGTACCACAAAGAGAGGAGAGAGAGGAGAGAAGGGAGAGAGAGAGAAAGAGAGAGAGAGAGGGGGGGGGGAGGGAGAGAGAGAGAGAGAAGGAGAGGGAGAGAACATGCTATTGGCAATAGAAAATAAGGATGAGATCTCACTTAACACCACATATGAGGTTGCATACCAGGTGTTTAAAGATCTAATTAGGAAAAAATACATATGTATACACATTTGTATGTATGTGTATGTGTGCTTTAATAGAAGAAATATAAGAGAATTTGAATGAAGAGATGGGAGGGACTTTTTATACAAAACTTGAAAAGCATAAACTATAAGTAAAATAATTATAAATTTGAGTGGATTGAAATTAAAACACTTTGGTGAAGGAAAGTATAAATGGAATGGACACACATGCACTCATATGTAAATAATTTGGGGCCTCAAATGTGAAGGTTGAGTAAATAACATTTTCCATCTGTGAGGGAGTTCTCACCTTTGTCAATGCAAACCCCCTCCCCTCCATTTCTTAATTTGTTTGTCAGTGTGACTCTGTGTGTCTACCTTTGATTTTCATTCCTCACTTCGATTCCCCTCTCCTGCTCAACTCAAAAGCAAATATTCTAAAGTGTTTGCTATGTACATTTTTGCTTGAACTCTCCATGATTTTATACTGTTTGTTTAAAATTATTTAAATGGGTGTCGGAGTGAGACACTTCTCATCAGGCGGTGTGTGCTCGATTCAAATCTGCCATAGAGGCAGCTTCTTGACAGAAAAAAAAAGCAATGAAAAGGTGAACGATGCTACAAAAACTGAAATACAGCTGATCAGAATCCAAAGGTCGACCAGGGAGAGCAAAGAAGCCCATTTGTACAGGCGCAGTGCCAAGCTGCTGAGTGACTGCCACCATTGAACCAGCCCCTGGCATGGGGTCTACTGACAAAGAAATATATAACGACCTTCTGCATTTCCAGCGACCAGAGGTGGAGTGAGTGACTCCTGAAGTCTACATCCTAACCAGGTGGCATGACCGGAACACGTGGTACGATCAGCTTAAACCTGCCCAGGGCTATCCCAGCTCACCTCTCCCTACAGAGCTGGAGCAGTGACCAATGGAACTGCAGAGCTTGAATCAAAACTGCTGCAGGAGCAGCTTCTTGAAAGAAGGAAAGAGAAGCAAAGCAGCAGAAAAGTGAGTAAAGCAACAGGGGCAGTTGATCGGAACCCAGAGAACAGACTAAGGAGAATGGGGGAGCTGGCACATGCACGGCAGTAGCAGCCACCATCTTGTTAGCCACTATTTTGTCTGCCACCCACAGCAGCAAGGATCTACCCAAAAGATCTGCAGAGGCCAAATTAGGTCTGTTCTTACAAAATCGCAGGAATTTATATTTTGTTTCTTTTGTTGTTCTTTGTTTCCTGGATTTTTTGTTTTGTTTTGATTCATTTTTACTCTGTTTTCACTTTGCATTGCTTTGATTTACCTATGCTTGTTCAGAGGATTGGTTGCTTTGTTAGCTTTTGCTAGCATCTAGAAGTCAACACCTGAAACCCACCAAAGACACCAATAGAGCGGGCAGAAGAAGTACCAGAGTAATTGCAACTCAGTACAAGATACCACTCACAGAGAGAAAATAAAAATAAGAAACCTATAAATTCAGAGAGAGCATGCAAGAGCAGCAAAGATATAAATTTAAGAACAGGGAAACCATGGGAAGGAAAAATACCAAAAGACAATGAGTCAACATAACCCCACAATAACAGAACTCAATGACACTGAATGGCAGAGCTTACCAGAAGAACAATTCAGATCTTTAATAACAGAAACAATACAAAACTTCCAGAAAGAATGCAGAGAGAGCTGGAAAGAAATAAAGGAACAAATAAACAAAGAAGCTGACACCCTGAGCAGGAATATTAGAGAAGCCTTGAGGGAAGTGAAGGATGTGAAAGATGCAATAATTGAAGTGAAGGCATAAATACAAACTATAAACAATAGATTAGACCACGTGGAAAACAGAATATCACTTCTAGAAGATGACCATTCCAAAAATGAATCCATTATACATAATCTAGAAAAAAAATTCGGACAGTATGAATTAGATATCGGTGAGATCTGGGCCAATTTTAAAAGAGCTAACCTGGAATAATAGGCATAGAAGAGGGAATAGAAGTTGAAACTAATAGAATAAACAACCTTTTCAAAGAAGTAATATTAGAGAAGAGAATTTTCCAAACATAGAAATAAAAATCATCTCTCAATAATCACGCTGAATATAAATGGTCTCAACTCCCCAATAAAAAGGCATAAGGTGGCAAAATGGATTAAAACACAGAATCCATCCATATGCTGCCTGCAAGAAACACACTTACAAGCAAAGATTCCCACAAACTAAGGATGAAGGGCAAGAGTAAGGTAATGCATGCCAAAGGAACTCAAAGACAAGCAGGAGTAGCAACTATGATATTGGATAAATTAGATTTCAAGCCTAAGCTCATCAAAAGAGACAAAGAAGGTCACCTATTACTAGTAAAAGGAACAATCCAGCAAGAGGAAATAACAATAATTAACACCTATGCCCCAAACATAGGTGCAGCCACTTTCATAAAACAAACTTTGCATGATATAAAGTTACACATAGATCCCAATACTATAATAACAGGAGACTTCAATACTCCTCTCACATCACTAGACTGATATTCTAACAAAAAGGTCAGTAAAGATGTTCAGACATAAATAATACCATAAACCAAATGGACCTATTAGACGCATATAGAATCTTTCACCCAACTACAGCTGAATTCACATTTTTCTCAGCAGCCCATGGAACCTTTTCCAAAATAGACCACGTTCTGGGCCACAAAGAGAGCACTGGCAAATTCAAAAAATATAACATTATTCCCTGCATCTTTTCAGACCACAATGGAGTGAAACTAGAAATCAACTCTAAGAAGACCCAGAGTAACCATGTAAACACATGGAGACTGAACACCACATTGCTGAGTTGAGGAATGGGTCATAGAAGAAGTAAGGGGAAAATTAAAAAAATTCTTAGAAACCAATGAAAACAGCCACAGCATACCAAAACCTCTGGAACACCTTAAAGGCAGTACTAAGAGGAAAATTTATAGCACTGAGTGCCCATATAAGAAGAACGAAAAATCACCAAATAAATAACCTAATGACACAGCTCAAAGCTCTGGAAAAACAAGAACAGTCTAACCACAAAGCCAGTAGAAGACAGGAAATTATGAAAATCAGAGAAGAAATTAATGAAATAGAGAAAAAAATACAGAAAATCAACAAAACTAAAAGCTGGTTTCTTGAAAAAAATAAACAAGATAGATAAACCATTGCCTAACCTAACAATAAGAGATGAAATTACCAAAATAAGAGATGAAAAAGGTGATATTACCACTGACAGTATGGAAATACATAGGATCATCAGAAAGTATTTTGAAAAACTATACTCCAACAAAATGGAAAAGTTAGAAGAAATTGACAGTTTTCCAGATACATGCAAACTTCCTAAATTAAATCAAGGAGACAGAGAAAACTTAAATCAATCAATAAAAATCAAAGAAGTAGAAACAGCAATAAAGAGTTTACCATCAAACAAAATCCCAGGGCCAGATAGTTTTCCAAGTGAATTCTATAAAATATTTATAGAAGAGCTAATCCCAATATTCCTCAAACTATTCCATGAAATAGAAAGAAATGGAACCCTCCCAAACACTATGATGCCAACATCACATTAATACCAAAGCCAAATAAAGACAGTTCAAGAAAAGAAAACTATAGGTCTATATCACTGATGAATTTAGATGCAAACCTGCTAAACAAAATACTAGCAATGTGCATTCAAAACTACACCAAGAAAATTATACACAATAACCAAGTCGGGTTCATCCCAGGGATGCAAAGCTGGTTCAACATACGAAAAACAATCCATGTAAAACACCATATAAACAGACTCAAAGACAAAAATCACATGATCATCTCAATTGATGCTGAAAAGGCATTTGACATGATTCAACACCCATTCATGCTAAAATCACTGCAGAGAATCTGAATAGAAGGAACATACCTCAACATCATAGAGGCAATATACAATAGGCCTACAGCCAACATCATATTAACTGGAGAAAAGCTGAAAGAGTTCCCACTAAAAACAGGAACAAGACAAGAATGTCCATTATCACCTCTTCTGTTTAATAGAGTACTTGAGACTCTAGCCAGAGCAATAAGGCAAGAGAAAGAAATCAAAGGGGTAAAAATAGGGAAAGAAGAACTAAAACTATCCCTCTTTGCAGATGACATGATATTATTTATACCTAGAAGATCCATCAAAGTCAGCCAAAAACTTACAGAACTCATCAACAAATTCAGCAGAGTGTCTGGATACAAAATCAATCTTAAAAAATCAGAAGCTTTCCTTTATGCCAACCATAAAACCACTGAAAAAGAAATCCAGAAAACAATTCCACTAACAATAGCACCCCCAAAAAATAAAATACTTAGGGATAAACCTAACCAAAGAGGTAAAAGACCTCTATAAGAAAAACTACAAAAAGCTGAAAAAAGAAATTGACGAAGACCTTAGAAAATGGAAAAATCTACCATGCTCTTGGGTAGGCAGAATAAATATCATCAAAATGGCCATCCTCCCAAAAGTAATCTACAAATTCAATGCAATACCCATGAAATTACCAAGGTCACTCCACACAGACATAGAAAATTCATCCTTAAATTCATTTGGAACAACAAAAAGCCCAGGATAGCCAAAGCAATTCTAAGTAATAAGAACCATGCAGGAGGTATCACAATACCTGACTTCAAACTTTACTACAAATCCACAGTAATAAAAACAGCATGGTACTGGCACAAAAACAGTCACAGACCAATGCAACAGAATAGAAGATTCAGAAACAGACCTACGTGCTTCCAGTCAACTGATTTTTGACAAAGGAGCCAAAAACATACACTGGAAAAAAGATTGCCTCTTTAACAAATGGTGTTGGCAAAACTGGTTAACCATATTCAGGAAAATGGAAATAAACCCCACTTTCTCACCCTACACAAGAGTCAACTCAAGGTGGATCAAAGACTTGGAAGTCAGGCCAGAGACCTTGCAGCTACTTGAAGAGGGCATAGGACCAACACTTCAACACTTAGGCACAGGTCAAAACTTTTTCAACAGGACCTCAAAAGCACAAGCAACTCAAAGGAAGATCAATAAATGGGATTGCATTAAACTGAAGAGTATCTGTGCAGCAAAGGAAACTATTAAGAACCTCAACAGAGAGCCCACAGAGTGGGAGAAAATTTTTGCCAGCTACTCTTCTGATAGAGGACTAATATCTAGGATATACAGAGAACTCAAGAAACTCACAGCTAAGAAAACAAATAACCCAATTAAAATGGGAAAAGTATCTAAATAGACACTTCACAAAAGAAGAAATACAAATGGCCAATAATTATATGAGGAAATGTTCAACATCATTAGCAGTCAGAGAGATGCAAATCAAAACTACCTTGAGATTTCACCTAACTCCAATCAGAATGGCAATCATAAAAAAACATGAACAACAACAAATGTTGGCGAGGGTATGGAGAAGTGGGAACCCTAATACATTGTTGGTGGGATTGCAAATTAGTGCAACCACTTTGGAAAATAATATGGAGGATCCCCAGACAAATGGGAATGAACCTACCATATCATCCAGCAATACCACTTCTGGGTATCTACCCAAAAGAATGGAAATCAAACTATCAGACCAATGCATGTGTATCTATGTTTATAGCTGCTCAATTCCCAATTGCTAAACTATGGAAACAGTCAAGATGTCCATCTAAAGATGAATGGATTACAAAACTATGGGATTTGTACACAATGGAATTTTACTCAGCCATAAAGAAGAACAAAATCATGTTATTTGCAAGGAAATGGAAGGAACTGGAAAACATTATGTTAAGTGAGATTATCCAGTCACAAAGAGTAGAAAAGCATATTTTCTCCCTAATATGTGGAAGCTTGTGATAAGATGGGGCATAAGAGTGTCTCCAGATGAAAAAGGAGAAACCCTAGATAAGCAAAGAAGTTGACTTAACTGCAGATGATGGATGGGGGTTGGGATTGAGGGGGGGACACCCTAATGCACATGATGTTCTTTCACAAATATATGAAAGTCAGTCACTAAACTGAAGTTGAGAAGGAGGGAGGGTGAGGGAGTGGGTGGGAATTGGTGAAGGGGTTAAATGAGAAATGCGTGTATCATATATGCCTTTATCAACTTGTACCTAACAAAGATGTATGATTACAGTGCACCAATTAATAAAAATAAATAAATAAGAAAATAAAAAAGCAAGATCATGGCAGCTTTTAAATAATGATAAACACATACAAAACCTGAAAATGTCTATCCACAGTGAAAATAAGTGAACTTTGTCTTATTTATTAATGGCCTGGCTGAAATGTAGATGTGGGTGGACTGCAGTCACATTCATTTTAGTGAAACTCAAAGGATGTTTTCAAATAAAAGCAGAAAGTCACAGAAGACAAGTAATATTGATCTCATGTAGGAACCATCCAAAAATAAAAAAATAGAACAATATATTGTTCATGGATACATCTACAGGTAATAAAATATAATGGAAAGAGAGTGAATAAAGTCAAATATGTAGGACTATCTGAGGAGGGAGGCCAGCATAGCATTTCTTCCCCTCTCCCTCCTCCTTTTTTGCTTCTCTTTCTTTTTTGTTTTTGTAGTAGGGATTGAACTCCAAGTCACATCCCACACCCTATTTTATTTTTTAATAAGTAAATTGCAAGTCCCTCACTAAATTTCTGAGGGTCTTGCTAAGTTGATTGGAGACTGGCCTGGAACATGCAATCCTCCTATCTCAGCCTCCCAAGTACTGGGATTATAGGTATGTGCCTCCCATCCAGGGAAGGCCTGCATTGGAACTGTGGATGCTTCAAGATACTAAAATATTCTAAATTGGTAGAGGTAAAGTAGATGTTCAGGTTTCTTTTCCTCTAAAATGTACATGAATGCTCTTTTATGTGAATAACATACTTTTGTAGCTGATAAAGGTCTCCCAATTCTATGAGGAAATGTTATATGTTAAATTCACATAAATTAATGATATTTGATGGGTCAACTGTAAGTAAACCTTATCATGAAAATTATTTGAACCTGGTATTTTGCAGGTAATACTTATTACCCAAAGAACTCCAGGTAAAGTTTTACGTTTCCGAGGCTGTTTCTTGATCAACAACTCCCCAATACCCACTGCTCCGAGACTGCCTATTTGTCATTTGCTTCAAAAGCAGATCCCACTCTAATAATTGCTGATTAAGGAGGCTGCCTCACCCATAACTTCATTATCACCCCAGTCTCATGGGAGCATGGGGTCTGGCCGTGAACTGAAAGTCAGACAAAACAAATTTATGACATTGTGTGTTGTATCGATTTTGATGAGAACAAAAGCAGAGAAGGTCAATAGGATGGGATCCAAAGTCATTACTAGGCAGAGGAGAAGACTAAATCAAAATGAGTGATTAATTTTTTCTGGCCTTTTTATGCTATCTTCCTGCAGCCTCATAAATGATCCCATATCTTTGTGTCAGAACTTTATAATAAAATAACAATGGGATTTGTGATAGAAAATTTGGCTCTGGGAACAAAGAACAAAGGAATAAATTCTTGAAAAAAGTTTTCTGTATGAGAGAGATTCAAGAAGTTTTCTATTTTAGCAAATAGCTTGTTTGGAAGATTGTGTGTGTGTGTGTGTGTGTGTGTGTGTGTGTGTGTGTGTGTGTGTGTGTGTTTTATGGTCCAACTATGGCTTCTTTTGCTTCTGTGCTCTGACTCCTATATGTTATTCCTAGTTTTCCCGACACTGGAGAGAAAGGGGGAAAGAGGAGAGAGAGAGAGAGAGATAGGATATTAGTATAAAATAAAATGGGACTGGAGCTGATTTAACACTGCAATCGTAAATTCTGATGTTTCATATGCTTATTTTTTCCAAAGAAAAATAGATGACTCTTAGAAGAAATGATGCCTAATACATACAAAACGACAGACAAATGAGAGCAACAGAAAAGTGATGCTAGTATTCATTTTAATACAAGTGAAGGGACCTCATCTGAAATGTTTGGGACCAGAAGTGTTTCAGATTTCTTTTTTCAAATTTAGGAATATGTCCACATACAAAAGACATACCTTTGGAATGGTACCAAACTCTAAACATAAGATCCATTTATGTTCCCTACATGCATGGTCTGAAGATAATTTTATATAATATTTATAGTACATCTGTGTTTGGCTACAGCACATCATATGTGCTCAGATGTGAAATTTATCACTTGCACCATGCCAGTAAAAAAGTTTCAGATTTGGGAGCATCTTGGATTTTCAAATTAGGGATGCTTGAACATTAATACTATAATAGTTACATCAAAACTACCAACTGATTAGCATTTGTCAAACATTTAATTGTTGACCAACATGGCCTCTTATTACATCCATTTTGTTTAATCCTTATAATAACCTTGAGGTGTATATATTATTATCTCTGCTTAAAAATATGAAAACCTCAGCTGAAGAAGGTCATAAAGATCATCTCCTGCATCCTATATGCAGCAAGTTTTTAATTAAGGTGCTAAATTTATAAGTTTGGGCCTGAAAGCTCTGTTCCAATGACTTGTTATGGAGTTGACACCCCCATGCTATAGCTTAAAGATACTTTCCAGGCTAATCTTAAGATGATAAAATCCATGCGCTGCTTGGAGGAGACCTGCACTGCTGTCAGCGGGTCCATGGTCTCCAGGTTGCTGTGGACCGCCCTGTGCAGGGGTCCTGGCATATCTATTATAAATGCCTGTGGAGCTGGAGCTGGGAGGGCCTGTGGCTGAGTTCCAGTGTTCAACTCTCTCTCTCTTTACCAGACTCAGGTACTGAGGTTGTTGAATGTTGATTGGTAGATTCAGAAATCCTTTTTTAAGTAATGCAAGTATACCTTTGTCTGTGAGACCGTGGGGTCAACCACTGGATAAAAATCACCCACAAGTTTTACTTTCTAGTTGTGAAATTGCTCAGGCCTGCCACCCTTTGCACCTTGCAGCTTTCCTCTTATCAGAAGACTCCATCTAAAATCCATCTTTGCAACAGGTGTCTTCCCCTTTGTTTTTCACAATTTTAATGATAGTGACCTTCCTAAAACTCTTTTCAGAATTATTGTCCCCTGGGTCCTAGTGCTGGCCCTATTCTGGATGGGAACTCCACTGCAGTCTTTCCTCTGCACACTGGAAAAGGCTCAGGTCAGATTCCTCCCTGTGTCCTATCCTCAGCTTTCCCCATGTGCGCTAATGGGGAGATGCCAGCAAGCATAACTGGGTTGCCCAGGCCCTGTCTCTTTCTGCTCCTACAACCCTGAGTTGCCTCTTTCTTTTCACTTGGGCTCCTACAGCACCCACACATGGGCTGCATCCCATGGTCTTGTCTCCAGCTATGTTCTCTGGAAAGCCTTCCTGCCCACCTCAACTCCCAGTATCTCTTCCTCTTGGAATCTTTGGTGCTGGGATTCCCTGTGGCCCTTGTTTTACACTTCACATGAGCCAGACACTTTGCAAGGCAGTTGATGTGCATGATGCTATTCCTTCCAATATCCCTTTAATAATTCTCACTCTATGGAAAAGAAAACTAAGGGTCTGGGGGGTCCCACATATGCCAGTGGTAGGTTGAATAGAAGTGGTGACCCCACTGTGGGGAAGCGGGATCTTTCTCCTCACAGTGGGTCATAAACAGAGAGGTTCTTCAGAACAAAGATGGCACACTCCATCAGCAGGGATCCCTGCAGGCTGAAGAGCTATCAGGTCAGAAGCCCACCCCAGGCAGGCCACTCCCCAGGGGATCAGAATCCAGCTTCTGATTCTCCCTGTTGCACTAGGAAAAAGTGCTGAATTATACACCTGATCACTAGACAATTTCAACTTTCTATTGTGTGCTTCTTCACAGAAGTGAGGTAGAGTCAAATAGCCTCAGTTCATATCTATGCACACACACAAACACATATGCTGAGACTCTGACACATTACAGATTATATGTGGTAGATATGGTAGATGAAGTTATGTATCCCATATATATTGCACATGTATATATCCTTATTTAGCCCCTTTAGTTTGCACATATTATGCATATAATTTATATTGCATTATATATTTTCCACATAAATATAATGTACACTGTATTAATATATTTTCCACATAATATATATGTATACATATACATATAATATGTATATATAAGACATATAGTACTTGTGAGGCTGAGACAGGAAGATAGTAGGTTATAGGTCAGCCTCAGAAACTTAGTGAGATTCTGTTTAAAAAACAAATAAGGCCAGAGGAAGAGTGTCCCTGGGTTCAATTCCCAGCATCATGCATGTGCACACACACGTACACACATGCACACACAAGAACTATGAGCCATAACAATATTATAGTGCACACACACATATGCAATTGATACAACACATGCATTGTATCAATTGCAAATTGAGAAGAAAATTATTACAGTATTTAATTTAATTTAAATATTTTGACTTTCTATATCATAGGGGATACTAGAGCTCTTTAATCTCTTGATTCCATTGGTTCATCTGCAGTAACATTAATCCTTTGTAATGTTGGAGGCAGGAGTGGTTTGTCATATGAGAGAGACAGTGAAATATAACAGAAGGATCTACTAATAATGCAATGTAGAGCATAATAAGAAGTGTTGAGGTCACAAGGTCTCCAACCTCATGAATAAACCTGTGAAGCCATGTACAGGGCATGTGACTGAGATAATCCTCCCCTCACTTTCCTTCCTGCCTTTATGCCACATGAGGACAGAGCTCCTTTCTTGCCCTTTCACCAGATAGGGGCTTAGCAAATGGACCTACATCAGATTCAGTGCCCTGATCTTGGACTTCCCAGCTTCCAGAACTATGTGAAAATAAACTTGTGTTCTTTATAAATTTAGCAGTCTTATATATTCTGTTCTAGTACCACAAAACAGACTAAAAGGCTATTGCAGTCCTAGTATGAACCATTTTCTATGGCATCTGGCTTTCTTTCCTAGAGGATGTTGTTAGAATCAAGGTCTTGATGCAATGTGCACTTCCTTGATAAGGAGTGTTATTTTTTCCAAATCCTTTCAGCCAGCAAAGCAGTGTTCATTAACCAATGTGTGTATTGTGTATTTATAGGTATGTATACATAGGTATTTATAGATCCATACATAAAGATACAATTGGTTTTTGCTTTAGTTAGCTTTTTCACTGTGTATATGTTGAGTTAAACATCATAAGTTCACACTGATTTCTCCAGCTGTAGTCTATCTCCAGGTGTCTCACCCAGCGTCATTACCTGGCTTATCTGTAACCTCTCCTCCAACAAGGAGAAAGCTGGCTTCAATCATTCACCATTCAGTTATTTCATTTAAATTGCAGCATAATGTGTGTAAACTGGTATCAAAGGTGCACAGTAGTTTGGTGTAATTTCCTTTGCTTTTAGACTAAAAGACTTCACTCACTTTAGAAAGTACTTATACCAGCACCATTTTCTCTCACTCCCTTTAGTGAGGTTATTTTATACATTAGTAATACTCGCTAAATCCTTTTGTCATATTCCACATTTCATTCTGGAATCCTCTGACCTCCTGAATTCTTTTAAAAAGATTTACATCCATTCCTTTTACTATAACATTCTACTGGGTTTTGCAAATGCAATATGGATTTTATCCAGCATTATAGGAATATGCAAAATTGGATCACTGCCCTAAATTTCCACTGTGCTTCACCTATTCTACTCCCTCTCTACCTCTTACCCCTTCACAATTACTGATCCTTTTGCCCTTTCTCGATCTTCCTTCTTTTACCTTTTCCAGAATAGCCTTGAAATTATAAGAATCACACAATGTATAACTTTTCTTTTTTTTTATTGGTACATTGTAATCATACATCTTGTGGAAGTTCAGGATGATAGAGGCATACATGCAAACAGCTCTCATTGAACCCTCCCATAGTTCCCTCCACATTCCTTCTCCCTCCCCACCCTCCTATCTTCAGTATATTGATTGGCTTTGATATTTTGTTTATGTATATCATGTCCATTGAGGTATTTCCCTCTTCAAGCCTTCTCCCTATCTCCTTCAGTTAAGTCCCTCCTTCACTCCATTAAGGTTTCTATTCCTTTGTCTAGGGTCCCTCCTATGTCCCAATTTCTTCCTAACTTCTGCATATGAGGGAGAACATCTGACTTTTCACTTTTTGTGACTGACTGATCTCACTTAGCATAATATAAATAGCTTTTTTGGTTATCTTCTTTTGCTTCACAATATGCACATGCATTTTTTCAAATTGGTAGTTCATTCATTATTATGACTACATGATATTCCATTGTCTAAATTTGCCACAGATTGTTTACTCATAGACTTGCTAAATGACATCTTAGTTGCTTCCAGGTTTTGGCGATTATGAATAAAGGTACATCTATATTCATGGTCAGGTTTTTGTATGGACATAATTTTCAAATTACGTGACTAAATATCTAGGAAGATGAGTGTTGGACCATATGGTGAAGTGATGCTCAGCTTTGTAGAAAACTAAAAGCTTCATTGGAAAGTAATTGCACCATTTTACATTTCCATGAGCAAATGAATGCTGTCCTAACTAGTGTGTGTGTGTGTGTGTGTGTGTGTAGTGGGGATTGAACTCAGGGGTAGGTGCTCATCTCTGAACTATACCCCAAATTCTTTTTTCTTTTTTTTTTGAACCAGGGTTTTGCTAAGTTGCTGAGGGTCTCACTCAATAATTGCGTGTTCACTGGGTAGCCATGGTCATGATTCAATTTAATTATAGGATACCCTCTTGGTGCCTTGAGAGTTAGAAAATTGCAGAATTAGAGAGAAATGCCTACATATGTTCTGTCACAATTGTTGCGTGAGAAAAGAACCGCTGTTTTCTCTTTTAACATTCTAATCCAGGGAATTTGTCCAATTTACCATTCAAATATTCTTACTGTTATCTGTCTGCATTTTCCTGGGATCCATTCTTTCCTCCTCCTCCTCCTCCTCCTCCTCCTCCTCCTCCTCCTCCTCTTCTTCTTCTTCTTCTTCTTCTTCTTTTCGGTTACCATCTTCTTCATGCATAATTCAGCCTCCGCTACTACAGAGTTAGTAACTAATTCAATGGGACTCATTTGGCTTCTTCCTTACCCATTCTCTGGGAAAATCATGTGGTGAGTAGCTGAGTAGCTGAGGTGCAGCACTTGTTTGTTTTAGATAAGCAGACATCCTAACTTGCAAGTTATCTTATTTGCACTCTTACTAATTCATCAGCTACCCACATAACATCCCTGCCCTGCTAGTCTTACTGGGAAAGCATACATGGTAGTATTTAATTTTTATTTTATCTAGTATTTTTAGGTTCTCAACAGTTGCTCAATACGAGCTATACTTTGAGATGTTCTCCATTCTCAGATTCCTATTTTTAATGTATCAAATATAGGGACAATTATGCAACATATAAATGTTAGTGAATCAACAGAAATATTTTCTTATTATCATCCAAGATAAGAAGCAAAATCAAATGAGCACCCCAAAATTCTATTCATATTCTAGAATTTTTCCTGAAATATCCATAATTAATGTTGTTCATTTAACAATTTAAGGATTCTTTAAAGACTCAATTCAAGATACATTTTTCCCTATGAACCCTCCACCAAAAATAAATCCAAGGAGGAGAAAGCATCCTAGAATGGAACTAGATGGGTGGGATCTGGAGGGAAACATGCCAAGTGCTGTGTACACATCACCGAGTGATATGTCTATCACTCTGAACCTCATTATGATGTGTAATTACAGTGTACCAATAAAAGTGTATTGTAATGCAAATGGGTGAACATCAAAGACTAACATTGCCTTCTTCTGAGGGTGCCAAAGGTCAGTAATTTCTAAAACCATGAGAATTCCATTTTGAGGCCATAGTGCATTGTGGTCAACTCCTCTGGAGACTCTTTAATAATATATCAATGCCCAACTCATTCTGATACCAACATCCACCCTTCAAAGAGGTATGTTCAACGTGATCCAAGGTGCTAAAACAAAACAATGCAAACTCTATTCATATGTAACCTCATAACTTTATATTTTGCAGGTTTTATAATTCATACTTTATATTGCATATTAGCAATACTATGTATAGTATTCATGAATCACAAAACTAATATGTACAGGGCATGTGCACAGAATATTTAGAGATAGGCATGTGATTTAAAAAAAAATTGGAAGAACGGTGATATCCATTACTTGGTGCACTTGATCTCATTCGAGCTTCATATATCTAACAATTTCTGTTTTTAAAGAAAAAAAGCAGCATTTTCGCATTTGTACTATTTTTCTTCATCCCAGGGAAGAGAACATGCAGGAAACATAACAGATAGATGGTTAGTGAGTCAAGTTTTACTGTATTCCTCTTGTATCTGTTCATGCTAATGTCTTTGAAGATTCCAATCAGGTTTTTGGTATTTATCTTTTGTTCTTTGGCTCATAGTTCTAAGGATCAAAATTGTGCAGACATCATTGGTTCCCCTAAACCCAATTCTGACCAATTATAAAAGGCAGATAGAAATTCTCAGTAAGGTTTAAAAGTCCACTCCCCAAGGGCTTTGAGGTCACTCTTTCTGGGACCCCCTCTTGTGTGGGGGAGCTGCTTTGTCTTCTATCTTTTCTTCACTTAAAATAAACTTCTATATTTATATAGCTTTCACTAGTCCTTGGACTTCATTCAGCAAAATCTACTGGACAAGAACCCTATAAGAGTAGACACCCCCATTTCAGTCTTAGTGCATTGACTGAGAAAGATGGAAGGGTAAGTGGAAAGAAAAAAAGAAGTTTCTTCTTATAGGCTCAGATCAGGCAGGTTGATCCCATGTGGCTGCAGAAGAGGGGAAACAGAGCAAATAGACAAAAAAAAAATTTAAAAAGGTAGCACAACAGCCTCTGGGGTAGCCGCTGTGGGTGCAACCACTGCAGCAACTGGTATTAATATTTGGTGTGACTAAAAACTTGGGGGTGGTACTGAGACTACTTGATTCTGTAGCGCGGGGGCACCAAAACACCTGTACATGGAGGGCAAAGCCATTGCCTCACCGGTAGAGGCATTGATGCCACAGCGGCAAGAGGAGAAGTCAGGATAAAGGTCACGACCTACCCTAATGCCTTGTGTGTGGCACTGAGAGTTGAGGCATGCACACACACAGGCACATGGGAATTTGACCAGTTGGTCCACTGTCCCATAAGAAAAACAAGGGTGTTTCTCTGTGGCTATACAGATACAGCCTTGTGAAGGGGTCAGATCACAAGGAGTCACTATTGATCCAATCCCCGCTTGGGACCCCAGCTTTGGTCCTGGCTTTAGAAAGCCACTTCTAGCTAACTTTGCATAAGAATGGATAGCTGCAGCAGCAGGTTTCCTAAGCTCAGAAAGCTTAGAGAGCTAAGCAGGGCTGAGCTTTTTGGTTCATCTGGACTATAAAAATTTATGATACCTACCATTTGCCAGTTTCTGGTCACTGGGGGTGGGAAGGAGTGTTAAACCTCCACCTCACATGTTGTAGCAAGAAAGAACAAAAGAAAGCACTCCACCACCCCAAATTTAGTATGCATGAAAAGGGAGGTATCTGTTTTAAATCCACTCCTCTGGGCACACCTACATGCTGACTCTGGGAGGGGTGAACTAACCCTTCCATGGTGTGACTAATATATCTCACCCCTCGGCCTTTGTTGCTGCTGGTTAAACTCACAAAGAACTTCTGCTCTAGATAGATAATGTTTAAATGTTTTTTGTAAAGGCTTGCAAGATAATTCTATTTTCTAATATGGTTTGTTCTCTTACACTCTGAAAGCCAATTCTAGGATTCTGAAGCTTTATATTTTAATCTCTCTTTTGCAAGAAGAAAAAACAAAAACAAAACAACAACAACAAAAAAAACAAGAGCCATCTTAATGCAAGCACCTATATAAATTTACAGCAAAATATAACTTTTTACTACAGGAAAAAAGGCCATTTAATTTTTTAAACTCATGAATTTTTAAAAATTCACCTGGGTTTGCACACATATATTTTCAGGTTCTGATTTATTTTTGTTTTGTCTAACTAGAAGCTCACTGGGTCTCTATCTTTTGGTTTTCTCTCCTGCTGTCATTACTCAGCAGCTATTCAAGGGTTAATTCTTTGTTTCATATTCTAAATAAAGGGAATAAACAGTGGTGGTGGTTGGTGTGTTTGCCTGCCATGAGAGACTAAGTGGCTACCTGAATCAGTCTGATTTGGAGTCATCCCTGACTGCAGACTGACAATGGCCAACTGCACAGGTTTTCTCCATGTTTGTGTCATACGATAAAATCTATGGAAGTATATGTTTTGGTTTCTGGAAGCTTTAGATCTGACTTCACTCTTGGCAATAAATATCTGTAACTCTCTCGTTATTAACCTGTTGATGTTGTATAATGTTTCTGTATATTGTCTACATGGTACCACAAATTGGCATATTAATAAATGAGTACTCATAAAATTTAAAAAGTGAAATGAAATGTCTCTGAGTTTATGTGACTTAAATAAATCTAATGACTGAGTAAATTTAAGATTTGTTCATGGAGAGTAAAGTAAAAATATCCTTATTATTAACACATGCCTTTTTTCCTTGGTAAATAGTTAACAAGATTATGTTTACCGCTGTAGGATATTTTCAAACACAATATCCATTGCTTTTAAAGTTTTCTCTGTGGCAGAAAAGATGTTTTAAGACACTAATGATGCTTATCTGATATATTGATATTCAGTGGTAATTTGTGCTTTCTTTTTTTTTTTTTTTTTTTTTTTTTTTTTTTTTTTTTTTTTTTTTTTTTTTTTTTTTTTTTTTTTTTTTTTTTTTTTTTTTTTTTTTTTTTTTTGCGGTACTGGGGATTGAACTCAGGGGCATTCTACCTCCGAGCTAAATCCCCAGCCCTATTTTTTATTCTTTATTTTGAAAATAGGGTCTCACTAAGTTGCAGAATGCCTCACTAGGTAGCTGAAGCTGACCATGAACCCAGATCCTCCAGTCTCAGCCTCCCAATTGCTGGGATTACAAGCATGCAAACCATGCCTGGCTCTGTGTTTTCATTATTAAATTACAAAATGGAATTAATATTTTAAAATGCTCTTGTCTTCATAGGATCTAAATTAATATTTGGGTCTATTAAATGGATTTCTAAATTTTCAATATATAAAAGAAACAATATTGTAAAATGGGATCTTTACCAAAAGACAACAAAGATTGCTGGAAATCATGCCAATGTATAATTTTGTATATATTACTTTGATAAAATTGCACATTACATATTTTTACATTACTTTGAAACAACTATGTATTACATATTCTTTTACCTGAGCCCCCTAAAAATTTGGAAACAATAATCAGATTGATAAAATATTCAATAATCTTTAGCTGATAGAGCTACATGGAGAATTTCAAAGGACAAATTTTATTGGTCCAGGTGCTAAACATCCTGAGTATCATTCCCTTGTTGGCCAGCATTCTATAAAAACTAAACACAGATAGACTACATATCCCTCCTCTTGACAACAAAGGGAAGTCACAGAAAGGCAGCAATATGTGCTGCAATTACCACAGCACAATCAGGTCCACAGTCATGAGAGTGTTGGCCCATGGCTCACTGACACTCTGCCACATATGCATCACATATGTATCTGCCAGTTGTAACTAGGTGCCAGCTTTTTGCCATACTGGTAAACATGGATAAATCCATGTTTAGAAGCACCTAGTTTATGGCCATGCATGAAATGAGCACCAGGTTCACTAACCCAGAGGATCCTCTGGGGCCAATCACACAGTGAGAGAACTAAAAGGACACTTTTATTTTTCCTCTGTCTTTCAAATGGGAAATGGCCAATCTGACAAGCTTGCCAGCACCCAATTAAATTCCTAGTTTTTTTTTCTGTGCCTAAGTTTGGTATTATTGATCAAAAGACAGAGAGGATGGCCATCAGAAAAATGTAAACAATGACATTATCTTGCAGATGGATTTCTTTTGAAAGAGGAAAGTAAGAGACCTAAAGTTCGCATTAAGGAAAAATACAAAGCTATGCCAGCAAGGTAAATCAGATGTGGCCTTTTTGACTATGCTAACAGATAAATAATTGTCATATCACTAGAGCTCCAAAACACGAAAGAAAACCCAATAAATAAAAGAAGATATTTGTAAACATGAGGGAAATTATAATAAAGAATGTTAAAAGAAAGAGGAAAATGCTTTTAGGTAGAAAATAATTTTTTATGGCAAGATTTTTGTTCTAAATGAATAGGTATCCCATAAGAGAAAAGAAAGATTAGAACAAAAATTAGAAGGTTAAGTAAGTTGCAGAGGGTTTGAGGAAGTTACAAATAATTTGTAAAGGGTAAAACTTGTGAAAGATATGTATGTGATAAAGCTGGTTATAATGAAAAGGAATTACTTAAAGGGTTTTCTAAAAGTCACATTAAATGTATTGATTCTATGTTTTAAAAAATTAAATTTTCTTAAGATATTGATCTGCTTTTGGTAAAATTGTACAAAATCAAGCCTTGAGAGCAAAATTTTATATTTTATTAAGATAGTTTTCTGTGTTTCCTGTTGTCTATTGACAATAATATTTTAGACATTTATGTCCCCAGAATGTATAGAATTTCTAAAATAGAAAATGTAAGGAAACACTTCACTAAGTAAATAGCATCTAAACAAAACAAAATAGAGATAGCCTTTCAGGTTTACATTTCTGTGTTCCTAATTGCATTATGACCATCTTTATGTGAGATACAAATGGGAAGTTTTATTTCCTGATAATCTGTTTTGCATTTTCCTTATAAAACTATGTAACTGTTATTTGTTACAATTTAACAGAAGTACAATACAAAAACAGTGCTTTGAAATAATAGCTGTCATCTATAAGACAGCTTAGAAGGATTGGTGAAACTGAACTTCTGGATGTTCAGCAACAGAGACTTAGAGAACAATCAGGAGATAAGAGGGCTAAGGAAAAACAGTCAATATTTTGGCCCTAGTCCTCCATGGTCAAATAGAACCCAGGGAGGACCTTGCTAAAGGCCCCAGAAACTCTGGTGAGTCACCTGACCTCCCCAAACAGAAAGATCATGAAGGCCTCAGGGACTTGAAGACACCAGCACATACTCTGCAGAAAAGAGGGTCATCAGAGAAGAAAATATCCTATGCTTCAAAAGAGCCAAATGGTCAGCAAGACCATGACTTTTACTGGCAGATGGCACACCTGACAGAGATAAAGTCTCATCAAGTCCCTAAAAATAACCTGAGGAGCCTTGACTGACCTTATCAGCAAAAATGTTAGAAAAAACTCATGTTTGCCCAACATAGGGACTACCTGCTTGGTCTTAAATATTCAGAAAAATATAACTAGAGGCAAATGTGCTATTTCGGGGTTAACAAAAAGAGCTATACTTTAGGGTGTCCCTCTGCCCCATGCATCCACTACAATTAAACCAACTTCTTTGCTTATTGAGGATCTCTCTTTTTCATCTGGAGACCCTCCTATGCCCCATCTTCTCCCTAGCATC